>CM056997.1:60827992-61057992 GCA_029891345.1 Dryococelus australis | reverse complement strand
ATTAATGTAATAAGAACAGCAATATTATATGGTAGTGCAAACACTTTTCCCAGCGGATGGAAAACAATGATACTTCTCTTACATTCTGAAGTCACAAGAGACTGTTGTCCTATTGTGTCTGGTCAAGCGTGTGTGTGCTGACCACCTTGGAAAGTCCAGCAACCTTTACAGTTGTGTGCACCATTCTTCCTAATCCGACAGGACCAAGACAGCCAGACCTCAATGAATAAATCCATTCCAGCTCCCTACCACTGATTTCCAAAGTGTGGGAACACAACAGGACCTTCCTGTCTCGAGTACAAAAAGTGGGGGAGCCTCACATTACCAATACAATTTTATTCATATCTAAAAAGTAAAATTAAGCAAAGGAAAAATGTGGACAACATGTAATGACTAGCATTGGTGAATTGTGCATTATGCCAAATTATCAAAATTCAACATAGCAGTGGGGGTAATAAGTACTCCAGCTCAAGGAAAAATGGACTAGAATGCATCACTTGGAGGGAAACTGAAAAAAATAAAGAAAGTGGTAAAACGGCAGTGTCTGTAGCTACAGTGGCATAGGAATGTTGTCTGTGATCTAATCTATTTCATTTTCAAGTACAAGACATATTGTACAAGCCCTTAAATTGAGGAATTAATCAACAGTCCCAGCCTCACAGGATCCAAGAAGGGGCTGTAAAATTGTGAGATTTATTTGACAGTTGAATTAAACAACTGTTAGTCGCCGACAACGCAGGTCCCAAACAAAGATGGTGGAAAATTTGTGATGGGATGAAATTCATGATTTTTCTTAAAAAGGAGGTGCAAACTTAGGAATTGTGAGAAAAAAAAAAAAAAGCAATTTAACTCACGGTGGGAATGGGTCTGCTAACGAAAGGTACAGAAAATTAATACATAAGTGTTGAAACATCATCACATATCTTACAACTGAACTGTGAACAGACTAACCTAGCCGGTGCAATACAACCAGTTTGTTTGTCTGCGGAACTGGTGTAACAGACCACAATTTAATAAGGCTGCAATATGAGCAGAGGGTGTTAACACTTTTGAAAAATTCCCTAGTATTACCTATATTTGTCATAAAGAAAATCCTGACAAATACTCAGGTAGCAGAAAATACTGGTTGAAGCACAGCAAGTATGAAAAACAGTGGTATTAACATCTTATTAAAAGATTTAAGTTTTCAACAATTTCACAGTGTCACCTGACTGATACATTGAGCCTGGCAATATCTTTTTTTAGACATTGTGAAAGGATACACAATGGGCAGAATACCTTTTCAAAAGTGTTTTAACTAACAGAGAACCAACTACACCTCTGTAAGAAATTGCAGATTGTGCTACAATCAAAATAATAATTACCACCATACCAATACCCACGGCCATAACCATGAAAACATACCTATGCTACAAATGACATCAATACACCAATAGGCCATCACAGGATTTCTCTTCATAAACTTATAATTTTTGCTTGTGAACGTTGGCCAACTTGTAACATGTATTGTATGGTCAAGGTGGATACAGAAGCTACATAAAACAGTTGTAGCATTTCCCATTTTCACGAACCACATGCTAAACAAATAAACATGGAAAGAAAAGACAGTAACTACAGTCAAATGTATGTTCATTTTCATGACTGAAAATATGCAGTTTTTACACAAGTTTCCCAACTTGCTATGCAGCTGTATGTTGGCAGTGGTTATTGTTATAAGCAGTTGTACTGTTACTGGGAAGGTTAGTTCAATTGTAGCACGGTCTTGGCAAATAGTGATTCGAGAGACTCTCATAGTGAAGAGTAATTGGCACAATTGTTGGAAGACTCACCACTCTTCTGGCTGCTGGGTCAGCTCCCTGCTCCAACAGTTCAGTGACGCAGTCAACATGACCTCCGGCCGCCGCCAGTATAAGGGGCGTGGTGCCATCCTGCCAACACAACACACATGGCCGGTTTCACCAAACAGTCCCTAAAATTTAAGGATTACTTAAATCTAGAGCAAGTGGCACTTACAAATGTGAACTGTTTCACCCTAAACTGCTGTATGTGATCCTTCATTTTGGGACGCCAAATAAGGCACTTAAATCCTTAATGGCTCCTTAATCTGAAGTAAACTAAAGGAAAATGGCTGCTACAGAAGAAATTGAAAATGCTATTTCACACACTGTGCATAGATAGTTCCATAAATAGTAATACTGTAGCTATTTTTGTAATCTAATAATTAGTAAATAAAAATAAGAAATTTTATAGTGTGTGTCAAGAGCGAGCGTTAACCGGAGGGGAGTGCGGAGATTTACAAAGGTTTGCCACCACGCATGCCAGATAAGTCTATCGGGACTCGTGCGCTCCTGTACTTGGGCGAAGTGAATTTCTGGGGTTATCGTTGAAAGAATGTTTTGGTCATTGCCCTTGCCTCTTTCAGCGAAGCTCGGGGTGCGGGGAACCTTCTAGCTCGGGCCAGCGATACTACTTAAGCCGCAATGGGCCTCCGAGCCGACACTCTGGAGTTCGGAGGGCAGTAAGTCCTCAAATGCCAGGCTTGCGACGACAGAGAAGCGAGGACCTGTAAGCTGTTCACTGTAAAATGAGCACTTTTGAAAGCCCTGCTTAAGATCTACTTGCATACTCGTTGTGTATTATTCCGCCTTATGTAGGATTAACATTGATATCGGCCTCATCTCTTTATTCATGGCTCTGTCAAGTAAAATGGTGAAATTATTGGGAAAGTAAATATTATACTAATCTCCCCATTTTTACACTTTAATGCATTAAAAAAAACTGGAACCGAAGGAAATAATTTAAGTTATCAGAAAAGGTTAGCTAACACTTTTTATTCTACGTTAAAGTATGGAACAATTTTCCATCCATCGTTACCAAGTTACTGGACGAATGTCACTCAGAGCGCCCATCAAAATATAATCATTAAGGGGAAGTGGCGTTTTTCTAAAGCACTTTTCACAATACTGCGATGCGTTGCGTTGCGATGAGCTGTAGCCAATCAGAATACAGCAGCCTGTTGACGCCGACCGACGGCGTCAACGGTGCTGCATGAAGTTCATGCATCTGCGTTGCCGGCGGCGGACGGCGACAGATGAGAAGAAGAAGAATTGTAGTTTACTTTGAGCAATAGTGTTGCGTTTTGAAAACAAATACGCATTTGGCACAAAGCAAACTTTGTGTGTATTATTTCGTAGTATTACCTAATTTTTAAAAAATCTTTCTTTGTTGTTCTGTTTTCGTTCCAACAGTCCAATTTTTCGTTGTCTTTTGCTCAACATTGTGGCCAAAAAATTAAATTTCTTTCGTGAGAACGGTTGGCAGCATAGCACCCATCGCCGACAAACCGTCGCGTTATTGTGAAACCACAAATAGAATCGGTCGGCGATCGTCGGCGTCAAACGCATCGCGTCCCATCGCAGCTCAACGCAACGCAGTTTGTGAAAAGCGCTTAAAGTTCATTTCAAAAGTACTCACTTTATCGTGAACAGATTTTAGCGGAGCGACGTGTGGTGAGACAGTGGCCAGCGAGACTGAAGTCTGCGGACTGCGAGCATCGGTACCGTAGAGAGCGATACCAACTGGCGGGAATATTGAACTGGATTCGTAAGTAACAGACATTTAAAAAGATGGCAATATACTGATTGGTTACGTGCAAATAACAATGAGTGTGAATTATGCGATTAACCAATATAGAGACATTGATACGGCTGGAAGGCTGAGTAATACAAGCTGCCACTTCGGAATGGACAAAGTACACATGCTGGCCTAAAGCTTGAGGAAATATTCTTTAGTGGGGTAGGCAAATCAAGAACTCGGCTATTTGAATGGTAAACGTAGGCATTTCACCTGCAGACAGCTATACTTCCGTGTCAATAATCCATCACAAAATCAAAACATAAAAAAGTACAATGTTCTGAATAAAATAACGACACTGACTAACTATATATTTCGTGATTTATTACCTGATGTTTAGTACTTATTGAAACTTGCACGACGAAAACATAACAAAATTCCAAATCATGGGCTACGTTAATTTGACATTTCGATGTTTAACTGACTCTCGTTACGAAACTGGCTGTTTCGGGGTTAGCTAAGTGGTGGTAGACAAATCTGATTTCCGATTAATACTAAGACCACCAGGTCAACACATAGTGTTCATTATTATCGAACTAGGCAGTGCCACTTGTAAAGCACAGTTACCTACGTAAACTTTTCTTGGGTTTCCGGGACGAACTCATCAGCCGTGCTCCCCTAACGAAGGTCTGTCAGGATGGACGCATGTCCTTGAGGCCAGCCCTTCTCGCTTTCTTTCTACCCCTAGTAATTGCCGTGCTTTGTTCGGAAAGACGAGGGGCCTTCAATTTCTCTTCAGCATCAAAGTTGGATCCATCCTATGGAGGGGACAACCAACCCGACCAATTTTTCAGCAAAGAAAATTCACTCAGTGTTATCTTAACGTCAGCGAATATTCTTTCTGAGCTTACTGTGAATTCTCCCGGGATAGGGTAAGCACTCATCATTTTTTACCAACCTAATTCTGGAAGGAAATTGTTTCGAAAACCCGTTATTTTTTTCCAAACCTGAATAACTACCAGCGCATTAAAAAACAATAGCCCTTGGAAATAAAACGCATTTTTTTCAATTTGTGTTATCACACGATCGTCGATAGAAAACTTAAAATGTTTATTCGAGCACCTTCACCAAGGTTTATACACAAACGGGTGATGTATTGTGATTGATTGGATGGCAAGCATACCATTCAGAGAAAAAACAGAGAAATAAACTTCGTCCATGCTTCACTTGTGTCTTGTGTGGGTGAAATTTCACTGGATGCGGTGAGTGTGTGGATCGGATAGTCACTACTTTATTACTGCTGTTCAGTGGTTCTCTGACCCCCCCCCCCCCCCCGAACCACTTTTCTTCCAGCACTCGCCTGTAAGAAGAATGAGTTACGAGCTTACAAGTTAAAATACGCAAATTTGCTATAAAGTGGTGCAATAAAAAATTTGCAACTTAACTTAAATCAATTTATTAAAATCTACTTCAGAAAACGGGCGCAAAGAGGAATGCATTGCATTGGTGCTAATGCCAGGTAGTCATCTTTATAGACTGTTCACGATAAAGTGAGTACTTTTTAAGGCCCTCCCAACAGGCATTAACCGCTGATAAATTTATCTTATTGCAGCCTCAGGCATTAAATTTTGATGGTGGTGAAATGTATACACTGTGTTTATTGGTCATATTGTAATGTTTATATTAAAAAGCAGCAGGAAGAGGAAATTGGATGAAAGGAAAAATTTGTAAGGGCCTTAAAAAGTGCTCACTTTACCGTGAACAGTCTATAATTGGGTTCAACTCCACGACCACGAAGCACAGTACTTGTAATCACGAATGAGTTACAATTGGAATTCAGTTATCGGCAGCTGAAACTGAGACAGCTGGGTATCTGAAACGTATTCCGCTGAGCCAACAGCTGGAATGCAGCACAACAGCGACTATTTTGAACCGGGCGAATTGGTAAGATGCAGAGCTATCTGTGATGTATTAGCAAGACTCGGCGCTTGTCCACTTTGTTGCCTTAAAGAGATACACACGTCATCTGCGAACAGTAAAATGGTTACATGTTTTCTGCCAGAGTCGGAGGCTGACATATGGATGGCGAAGCCGTCTGACGTGTTTCCCGTTAAACATGTCCATCTCTACGCACCTCCTCCCTGCTGATATTATGTGATAAACCATTCCGAAGCCGGAATAATTGCTATGAGTGCCGCAACGCCAGGTCTAAGCTTGGATCTCGGGAATTTCCAGCAAGCGACCAAGTGAAAATATGAAAGGGGTCAGCGGTGCAGCAGCAGATCTGTACTTTAGTTTTTTGGGGGAACGTTGAAGCGCGGTGGGCTGTCCAGTTGTACAGGTTGAGGTCTAGACTTCCGATTCGTGGCATGAGAATGGGACAGTGTTTCAAAACATGTTTTGGAAACGATATTAAATTATTTAAATAAAAATCAGTATTTGGAAAAATTCTTTTGTTACTTAATTTTAGTTTTAAAACAATAACAGGGCAGTTTCTTGTCGATGTGAGGGTTTTGGGAAGGGGGTATCATGTTCCCTGTAATCTTCGACCCCCCCCCCCACCTTTTTTTATGGATCCTTCCCTGAACCGTAGTACCCCGAGAGAAAAACTCTTGGCACTGGAAATTCCATCCGAAAAATTCTCCGCCTGCCGAGGTTTGGAACTGAACTGGTAGGGGTAGTCTAGTGACTAAACAAACCACCCACAAATAATGCGAACAAATAATATTGAAATGGTTGTGAGGTGCGTCAGTAGTGTTAAAATGTTCCTTCTGGGACGAGATGGATTGGAATCGCAGGCGACCAAAGGATACAGGGAAGGAGCATGGAGCCGCCCGCCCGCCATGTTGGTTTTCGTCACTCCCGAAAGGTCCTAATTTACAGTATTACCCAAAAATTACCTCATAAATTAATGAAAGATCACTTCTCCTTCAAACATAAAAAAAGAGGGGTGTACCGATCAAATCTTCGATTAAGAAAAGCGGATCCAAGGCTCCTCCGTGTATTAGCCACAAAGTCCTTAGGGCAGCAAAGCAATTCGAGGCCCCGAGCCAGGTCCAGCAGATCAGACAGATCAATGGCCATGGTCCCCTCCCCAATCCTCCATCTTTCATTCTTCCCCAAACCCCATCACTGTTCTGCCACGGCCTTGAGAAAACAATAATATTATAAATACTAGACATTCAAGCACTCTTGAGAAAATCATACATGCCCTGTTCCCGTGAGAAGGGGCTACAGATAATTCATAAATATATGTGACGCGGGTAGGTTTGTCCCAAATAAGCTGGAGATGTATGCTTCACCTCCATAATCATCACTGAGGTCTTGCTGTTTGGTCTTGTTCATTATTATATTCAGTTTGGCAGATATTTGTCTCGGAAGTAGTGTGTCTAGGGTGGAGTCAGTCGTTTGTCAGTATGGTTGATCGGTATGGTTGGCTGGTCTGGTCGGTTGATTGGCATGGATGGCTGGTACGGTCGTCTGGTATGGCCTGCTAGTAATGGTCAGTCTGTATGGTTAGTCGGTTGGCCTAGTCGGATGGTATGATCAGCTGAGGACAAGATGTTTAGCAAAGTTTTTGCGAAGTTCTGCAAAATTTTTGCACGAAGAGGTTAGCAACGAGATTCATATTAGGCGACTTGTGTTTGGTACAGATGGTTCATGTGATCGGCTGGTATGGTCGGCTCGTATGGCTGGTCAATATGGATGGTTCGCATGGTCTATTTGTATCAATGGGTGGCATGGTTGAATCGTATGGCTGGGTCGTATGTTTAGCTGGTATTGTGGTCTGATTGATGGTCTTGCCCCATTGGTATTCTCAGTCGATCTTGCTGGGCAGGTGGCCTGCTTGGGTGGAATGGGTGTTTGGTATGGATGATTCGAATGTTCGGTTCATATGGTCAGCCAGTATGGTTGATTTGTACGGTTAACTAGTATGAGTAGTTAGTCTGGTTATTAGGAAATTTTTTTCGAGATTGGTCGTAATCGTCTGTTGGTGCAGATGAATGTATTGTCCATTGTTCTAGTCAGTTTTACAGGAGTTGGTCTCGGCAGGGCGGGCTCAGTCTTGGGAGCACTGAATTGGGTGAAGTGAATGTGACAGAAGCTACATTATTGAAACAATTAATCTTAATACGTAATTAATTTTTTCGAAATTTCTAGGCTTTTTATATATATATTTTATAAATGCTACCTTTTTCTGGGAATTAAAAAAAATCTTTAAATATATTTAGGATTTCCCCCTGATTTTTACGATTGGGCAGGAGAGAGATGGGGAGGGGGCTGATTGAGGGAGGGGAGAAAGGAGGGAGAGATGGCCGGGGAATAGATGGGGGGAGAGTGGGTGCTTGGAAGGGTGTTGGAGTGGGGGAGTGGATAGTTAGAAGGGGATTTGGGTGTGGTGGGGAGGTGCAGGGCGGTGGTTAGGACAGGGAGCCATAACCGCTGATCCACCAATGGCTTGGAGCCTCAAATCCGCTTTGCTCAATTGAGGACTCGATCGATATATTTTCCCATTTTATGTCCATGCTCTTGTTAACACTGCATTGTGTTGTAGTTGTAGTTTTCCCCCCGACTATACTGAGTGAGCTTGTGAATTCTGTAAGAGAGAAGCAACTTTAATCTGGCGAACGGAACTACAGCCGGATTCGTTTTTCATCGTACTGCCTACTTCCTCCGCAGTGTGAGTGGGCCTGTCGCCAGAGTTGTCGGTCTACTGTTCCTATGGTTCGTTCACTAATCGAGTTGAGCAGGCACCCTGCGCGCTACCTGGCGGAGACTGGGGTAACTAATTGCAGGACGGTAGGGCCAGAAACCGCGCCGCGTTAGCTGCCACGTCAAAACCATTTATTAGTATGGTTGGCTCAAGAAAGCGGAAAGGCATCGCAAATTGCCGTGTTGTTAGGTGCACAAATACTTACGGAAACACAACCCCCGATGTAGTTTTTTATTTATTTCCGACACGGAAGACTGAAGAGGAGCGACGTAAGTTGGGGATCCAGGTTGTGCACAAACAAACATAATTAACGTTACCCGGCTTATAAAGTATTATTGTACACATAGGCAGAACGTAGGAAGGATTTTCATTGCAAATTATTTTTTCTTTTAGTTTACTGTAAAGTGACTAATTTTCTTATAAATGACGCCCTGATGAAGTATATTTAACATAGTAAAAATTAGTAACCTAGGTATAATAAGCTTACATATTAGGCTGTCTAGTTAATTGCTGAAATTCCGTGAGAAAAAATAAGGATGGCATTTATGTAATGATAAATAAATATTTATTTGAATATATTCAAATCGGTGATTAGTGTTAATTGACTTTCAATCCTGATGGATCACCTTGGGAGCCAACAGCCGCATCAAGAATATGCAGCAGACATTTTATTGGAAACAGACGGTGAAGACATACTCTGAATCCAGCATACGTCCCCAGTATTTTCCCACTATATTATTTAAAAAAAAACCGCTTCATCTCAAGCTATAGGAAGGTTTGAAAGAGCCGCAAAACGAAGAAGAAATAATGTAAACGCAAGTTTTGTAGAAGACGAATGTTCAACGAGTGCTGCTGTTACGAAACACGAAGTTGCGATACAGACAGATGTCAGCGAAACCATTCCTAGCGATTTCGTTTTTTTGTTGCACGATCAGTAGGTGTGAACTGTCTATTCAAGCGTATGTTCCATTATATGCGGAACTTAAGTCACACGTGAAACGTTACGACAAGAGCTCAGGAACAAGTAATACTTTAAATGAAATACTAGGTTTCCAGGGATATTATTCAATCAGCGATGAAACAGAACTACGAGATTTAACGGGAATGACATTTGTGGTTTTCAACCTGTTGTTAACATTGTTACCAACTGAAACTCAATCGTACCGTAAAATTAGCAAAGAAAATAGTTTGTTCATATTTTTAATGAAAATGAAAACTGGATTGTCGTATTCTGATATGAAAGTTATGCTCGGGGTTCATCGTACAACAGTATCACGCATTTGCACCACAAATTTAATGTTACTAGCATCTACAATGGCTAATTATATGTTTTGGCTTAGCAGGGAAAGTGTCATGGGATCAAAGCCAGCAGTATTTAAAATAAAATTATCCCAAGTGCAGAGTGATAATTGATTGTACGGAAGCTAAAGTTGAACAGCCACCAAACATTGGCGAAAGAGTGTTTCTTTACTCAAATTACAAGGGTACGTACACAGATTCCTAATGGGCAATTCACCAAGTGGAATTGTGTGCTTCAAATCAAACTGCTATGGTAGAAGTTCGAGTGGCATTTATCACAAATTACTGCGGGTTGTTGTCATTGGAGAGCGGAGACGAAGTAATGGCTGATAAAGGTTTTTCAGGAATTAAAACAAGCTTCTCCGACAAAGTGGTTATTGTTGTTACTCCGCGATTTCTGCACGACGGTAAATTGACAGCTGAATAAGCAGAAACTACCTGCAGTGTTGTTCGAATTCACGTAGAGAGGTGCATTCAGCGAATTAATATATATAACATATTAGACAAACTATCAACTGAACTGCTCCCATATGTTGATGACGTTCATATGTTTTGTGTTTTAGTAAATTTGCAGTCTCCCATAATTCAAGATGTGAAATCAAGTCAAGGTTTACATTATTGCAACATACTGAAATAATTTAGTGTGGAATTTATACGCACAACAAAACACATAAAACATCATAGTACATTAAAGTACACAGAAGAGAGCTACATGGTAACTGAGAAAGTTTGGCAACATTGAAAGCATACGATGAATAAACTTTCTGCTGACATTGGCTGCTACTTTGTTTCTTTGTAATGAGCTGGAACAAGTCTAGGTAAATAGTGAGAAAAATAAAATGTTCCTATTTTATCAATACAAGTTTTGACGTATTTTAAGTCCGGTTGCAATGTTATGTAAACTTGATGTTTTCTACTGTAAACAAATAAGTCACATTTGTCCATTCATGTTACCTGCATAAGCATCTGGCGCGGCGCCACCAGTACGATTTTCAGACCCGTGCACGGTGCCTGGCACCGTGCACTGTGTCTTTACGCGTAACAAATTCCAGGACTCCACGGCGTACCGTCACATGCATTGTTCAATAAACAGGTGTGATATAGAATTGACGTGCTTGTTCCTGCTAATTAAAAGTATTTATATTAGTGAGAAGAGATTATTAAAAGGGGAAAATATTTGCATTAGTGGTTACGTAAATAATGTTAAAGCAATAAGGAAGGGCTATATTTCTTTCATGCATTTCTTTCCCACCTTACAAAGTGTTACTTGAGGTAAGGTTATGTCTCGCATACTTTATGGTACTGCAATAATTTACAATATACTTTTATTTTTGTTATCCCTGATTGTTTTTCGTATTTTCCCCCGCAGATTTGTGGTGAAATAAATGTCACTGCTAGCACATGCCCTTGCCCTGCAGGACTTGGTAAGTCATGTAAACATGTAGCTGCAGTTGTTTATTACATCAACAAAGAAAACACTGCTTCGAAAACAGACATCTCACAAACCTGGGGTAAACAAAGTTCGACAAGGGCTGCAAAATATAAGTATTCAAAGGGACAAAGAATTAGTGACTTGTTTCCAAAGAAATAACTACATTTTTCAGTGCCATCATTTCCTTTAGCTGTAGATGCGGTAACTGATATACCACGTTCCCTACGCCATATGTTGATTGCAGAAAAGTGAAGTAGAACGAAACTGTAGAAAAATAATTAATTATTTGATACAATCAGTGAAAAAGTCAGTGCTACGGGATGAGTGTAAAAATGTAACAACAGAATTCTTACAAAATCAGTGTGACTGGTTGTAATGCCAGTTTTCAGACCATTCGGTGAAGGTGAACAGTCGTTTTACGAAAACAAAGTTTGTGTTAGTGATGAGAAGGCACTTGAAATTTCTTTAAGAACATGCAATCGAGCAGAATGTCCGGAATCGTTTAGTGAAAGGCGTATCCGCATTTCGGCAAGCAGCAAGGCTCGTCGAATTAAAGTTAGAAGACAACATGTTGACACATAGGCGATTTCCTTAGTACATTGTAATGATCAATGCCTGACAGATGTCACTGAAAGAAACGTGAAATACGGAAAGGACATGGAATCTGAAGCTATAGAAAAATAGCAAAGAATACGTGATACTAAAGTTGTACGCTGTGGTTTGATAATTCACAAATTACAGCCATGACTGTGTGGAAGTCTAGACGCCATTGTTGTTAATAAAGGGCGAACTGAAAGAGTTTTAGAAGTAAAGCGTCCAATTTCATTTAAGGATAAGTGCATAGTTGATGAGGCAGGCAATGTTAACGTGATGTATTTGTATTTATACGAAAAGAAAAATATTAAATTAAAGCTAAATCACATGTATTACACCCAGTGCCAGCTGCTTATGTAAGTAACAGGTATGGACAAATAAGACTTGTTTGTTTACAGTAGAAAACAACAAGTTTGCATAACATTGCAACAGGACATAAAATACGTCAAAACTTGTATTGATAAAATAGGAACATTTTATTTTTCTCACTATTTACCAAGATTTGTTCCAGCTCATTACAAAGAAAAAATGTAACAGCCAATGCCAGCAGAAAGTTTATTCATAGTATGCTTTAAATGTTGCTCGACTTTCTCAACTATGTAGCTCTCTTCTGTATACTTTAATGCACTAATATGTTGTATATTGTTACGTGCTGCAGCTGGCGCCGACTCCGCTGCCCCACGCCGTAATCGGAGACCCACCTCGCCCTCCCCTCTTCTTGGATAGATTCACTCATGGCTGTCTGCCGCCCTTCTGGGAATCCCGTGAATGCCGACAGTGGCGAGACTTGCTGGCTCACAGACCTCCTCTCGCCTGCTAGAGTTTCCGATATGTTTAGCTACGACGCAAGAATGTTCTGGTGGGACTGGCTGGCGCCTCAGCCCTCCGCGACGCATCACGCGAGTTGGGGAAGATTCTAGGTGGCGGCCTAAGGCACTATATATAGTCCATTCCCGATTGGAAGCGACTTATTGAAATCAACCTTTGAAAAAACACTCTAGGCAAAACATGTCAACCTGTTTTTTCAATAACCTGTATTCCACAAATATATACCACTGTGGTTATCTTTAGAGTTACTGTAGTATTGAATAAATGAAATTTTACGTTAATATCTTCTATAACTTGTCATATTTATTTCTTTTTAAATATGAACTAACAACAGCGAGAGCAGCGACGTGTTGGCAACGGCCGGTAAGAAATAGTTCACAGTTAAAATATTATTTTAACCTAGTTTTTTAGTGTACTATTTGTAAATTAAACGGTGCCTATTGAAATATTTAAATATTTAGGTAGCCCCGATGGCAACATCTCATTTTTACAGTTTAAAATAACAGCGGAAAATATCGTGAGTAGGCCGTAATGGTACAGTGTTGTTTTATCGAGCGAGAGCAATTTTGAAGCAACTGTCTGCTGAGCGAGCTTTGTCGCTCTATCTGTCTTTGTCTCTATCACACTCGGGAAGTTTCACTTCGCTAGTAAGCAAGAATATTATACATGTTTTCCATTGTAGCATATTTCATACTTATTACAGCAAAATAATTTTTGAATTGGTAATTTACAACTGAAAAGAGATTTTAATGTTTGAATACTTATTTTAATATATTTCGGATATGATGGCGCGGCAGAAACAAAGTGAAGTTGGCAGACGTGGCGAGCCATGACATGGCGTGTTGCTGTTTTACCAAACGAAGCGGAAATTATACTTACTCCGAAAAATACTTCTAATTACTACATCACGTTTAGACGTTGTGTTTTTTAAACCTACCTAGGCAAGTTACGATGTTGTGATAAATCTGTTTCCGAGGCAGTAATAAATTTACTGTTACGGTGTGTTTGGCTAACCACTGCGTGTGAAATAGAGTGGCATGGCTGCGTAGTGATAGTTACGCTGGATCTGTTTGTGCGTGATTTAAAATATTTTACGTGAACAATTTATACGTTGTAAATGTGAACTGTTTTTATGACGAAGTTAATTATTTACATCCACGTATGTTTATTTATAACAATGTTGTACCTTTGCCCTCGGTGTTTGAAACACAGTCGTGTAACGTGATTTACCACCAACCCCAACAAAATAACCAAGCCCAGCCCCAATAAATTTCAATCAACCTAATACACATTAAGTATCAATACATATAAATATGAGCGGAATAAAAGTTACGGTAGACATGTTCACCGCTATATTTTAAGTTACTATAACAATAAAATGAGTAAGACGAGTTGCGTGCTTGATTTTAATTGTCGCTTTTTCGTTGGGCTATCTATTCCTTCGTTATTCGAACTGAGACCGTCCTTTTAAAGAAATAACCCAACACATATCAATAACAAAGAGTTAAATACTACAGTTCATTACCCCGCAGTTGTAACAGTTTAACACAGTCGCGGCAAAATATTAACGTGCATTACGAGTAATGTGCTATGTCACGGAAAACAAATATGTTAATGTAACGTAACCGTAAGAACTATCGTTAATTCAGACACTTTTAAAACGTCATAAAGCTAACATAAATAATGTTGTAGGCCTAAACTGTGAATATTCGTACGAAATAGTTTTTGAAATAGACCTAAGACAGAATTCTTTGAAAAGCTGTAAACAGTAAACAACACATTTGAGACGTATACAAGTATAAGTCACATTTAAATGTTTATTTTTAGGTGTAGCGAAAGTATACGAACACATGTACACACACAATGGCATGTAAACATTGATTTTGACAGATGCTACATGGCAGTCACATGGCAATGTTTGTTTACATTTGGCGGAAGGATACGAAACAGGCCTGCATGTAGATATTTAGCAGGGCTCCGAGAAAGTTGCTTCCTATGGGGAATTAACTATATGCTGCCGCAACCCAGCGGCCCGCGGTCTTTGACGGAGGCCGCCTGGCGAGTGTGCGCGAGCGAAGTACCCTGTGGACGACGACTGGAGATTGCGGGACGATGGCGAGTGAGGTGTTCGTGGCTTGAATGGACGTGAGGGTGTGAAACCGACGAGTGAAGCCTACTGTGCGTGAGGGCGCTTGGAGGTCTCTAGAACATTGGGACTGGCGGGACATGGACTGAACTGAGATGGGACTGAATGGAAGTGCAATACTGTATTTTATTGTAAATATTCGAACTGTCAAATATGTACGTATAAACTATAAAAATAATTGAATAGGTTAATACACCCTCTATTGGGGCTGATCTTTAATTATTTAATTTCATTGATTTCTTTGTCGTAATTATAAATTTTATTAATTGGTGTTAATTGTGAACAGTAAGTGATTTCAATTTATTGTGAGAATTTGAGTTCAGAGAATTTTGCTGTAGTTATTGTAAATAAAATAAGGAAATTATAATTAATTATTTTATTTGATTAAGGTCTCCATCCCTTAACGAACTTGGTATAGCCCACTTAATTTCTAGAGAGAGAAATTGTAACAATATGTTTTGTTGTGCGTAAAAATTCCGAAATTAAATTATTTCAGTGTGTTGCAATAATGTAAACCTTAACTTAATTTCACATCTTGAATTATGGGAGACCGCAAATTTACTAAAACACAAAACACATTAACAATGTCATCAACATATGGGAGCAGTTCAGTTGATAGTTTGTCTAATATGTTATATATATATTAATTCGCTGAATACACTTCTCTACGTGAATTCGAACAACACTGCAACACTGCAGGTAGTTTCTACTTATTCAGCTGTCAATTTACCGTCGTGCAGAAATCGCGGAGTAACAACAATAACCACTTTGTCGGAGAAGCTTGTTTTAATTCCTGGAAAACCTTCAGCCATTACTTCGTCTCCGCTCTCCAATGACGTCAACAACCCGCAGTAATTTGTGATAAATGTCACTCGAACTTCTACCATTGCAGTTTGATTTGAAGCAGACCATTCCACTGGGTGTAATGCCTATAAGGAATTTAACTGTGTATGTACCCTTGTAATTTGAGTAAAGAAACACTCTTTCGCCAATGTTTGGTGGCTGTTCAACTTTAACTTCCGTAAAATCAATTATCACTCTGCACTTGGGGTAATTTATTTTAAATACTGCTGGCTTTGTTTCCATAACACTTTCCTTGCTAAGACAAAACACATATTTAGCCATTGTAGATGCTAGTAACGTCACAGTTGTGGTAAAAATGCGTGATACTGTTGTACGATGAACCCCGAACATAACTCTCATAGCAGAATAAGACAATCCAGTTTTCATATATATATATATATATATATATATATATATATATATAAAGCGATTTTCTTCGCTAATTTTACTGTAAGATTGAATTTCAGTTGGTAAAGGCTGTTCACGATAAAGTGAGCACTTTTGAAATCAACCTTAGAAAAAGTCACTGCTCATGCCTGCGTATATTTTAACGGGCGCACAGTGATATGCGTCCAGGAAAGTTGGTTACGGTGTAGGGAAAGTAGTTCCATATCTTAACGTAAAATAGAAAGTGTTAGGTAACCATTTATTATAGCTTAAATTATTTCTTTCGCTTCCTTTTATTTTTAATGAATCTAAGTGTAAAAATTAGCAGATTTGTTAAGTATTTTATTTTCTAGTAATTTCAGTTTCACCTGACCGACGCATGAATAAAGTGACGAAGCCCATGAAAATGTTAATTTTACATGAGACGGAAAAATACACAACGGCTGCCACAAGTAGATCTTTTACCGTGAACAGTGTATAGCAATGTTAACAACAGGTTAAAAATCACAAATGTCACTCCTGTGAAATCTCGTAGTTCTGTTTCATCGCTGATTGAATAATATCCCTGGAAACCTAGTATTTCATTTAAAGTATTACTTGTTCCTGAGCTCTTGTCGTAACGTTTCACGTGTGACTTAAGTTCCGCATACAATGGAACATACGCTTGAATAGACAGTTCACACCTACTGATCGTGCAACAAAAAAACGAAATCGCTAGGAATGGTTTCGCTGACATCTGTCTGTATCGCAACTTCGTGTTTCGTAACAGCAGCACTCGTTGAACATTCGTCTTCTACAAAACTTGCGTTTACATTATTCTTTCTTCGTTTTGTGGGTCTTCCAAACCTTCCTATAGCTTGAGATGAAGCGGTTTTTTTAAATAATATAGTGGGAAAATACTGGGGACGTATGCTGGATTCTGGGGGTGGATGTCCTCACCGTCTATTTCCAATAAAATGTCTGCTGCATATTCTTGATGCGGATGTTGGCTCCCAAGGTGATCCATCAGGATTGAAAGTCAATTATCACTAATCACCGATTTGAATATATTCAAATAAATATTTTTTTATCATTACATAAATGCCATCCTTATTTTTTCTCACGGAATTTCAGCAATTAACTAGACAGCCTAATATGTATACTTATTATACCTACTAATTTTTACGATGTTTAAAATACTTCATAGGGACGTCATTTATAAATAGAAATTTAGTCACCTAACAGTAAACTAAAAAAAAAATTATTATTGAAAATATTTTCTACATATTGCCTTGTAACGTTAATTACTTTTGTCTGTGCACAGCCTGGATCCACAACTTACGTCGCTCCTCTTCAGTTTTCCGTGTCGGATCGGAAATGAATAAAAAAAACTACGTCGGGGGTTGTGTTCCCGTAAGTATTTGTGCATCCAACTACACAGCAATTTGTGATGCCATTCCTTTTACTAATGGTTTTGACGTGGCAACTAGCGCCGCGCGGTTTATACCCGTACCGTCCTGCAATTAGTTATCTCAGTTTCCGCCAGAGTAGCGCGCACGGTGCCTATACTCGGGTTCGTTCATTTAATCTAACTAGTCAATCTAATTGGCTTGTCGGCTCTACTCCGAGTTGTGATCGTGCTGCAGTCGGGAATGTTCTAGCAAACCACCTATACCTAGGGCCACCTGTTTTTCGCGAAAAGATTTACGCGGAGGCTAAGCTTCACTATCCTGAGTGCACACTTGCAGTCTTCCTTGAGCTATTTGTCGCCTGTTTTTGTATGAAGATGAGAGAACCAATCAGAATTAAGTTTCCCCGATACTGACTGTTCGTGCTTCAAGGACAAACACCTAAGACGTGTAACAAGTCAAATGATCCAGTCACGAACTAAAGTGTTTTGGAACACAACTTGTTCCTCCTACGTTCGTCCCAACATGCCGATTGCAGTGCAAATCCGTAGATGCAGGTGATAAACGTCACGTATTTTCTCTGCGTACACCATGTTCTTGACATGACCCCAAGAGAGTAATGTCTGGACTTCGCGGCAGCCACGCGCTCGGCCCGCCTCTACCAATCCACCTGTTTGGAAATCGAGTGTCTAACGTAGCTCTGACACAATTACTGTAATAATAGGGTGAAGCTCTATCTTGTTGGGAAAAACCAAACCCTTTTCTGCTTCAATGTCGTCAAATTGCTGAAACACAAAGAGTTCTATCTAACATGTCACAGTAAAAATCACCAGTAATTGATTTTTCGGCAAATATAAACGGTCCCACAACACTGTTGTACATCAAACCGCACCAAACATTAACCTTCGGTGAGTCGCACTGATGCTCAGTAACTTCACGTGGTGGTTCCGACCTCCAAATACGGCAGTTATGACGATTCACTGATCCACTCGCGTGAAATGGCGCTTCATCAGTAAACATAACATGTTTCATGAAATCCTCCTCTCCCTCAATCTTGTTCAGCATGCAGACGGCGTACTCGACTCTTGCTGGTTTGTCCGTAGGTTTCAGTTCTTGCAAAAGCTAAATTCGTGTTATTATTTGAGGACACGTTTAAACTTCAATAACGTGTACCTTTGCCATATGTTTTTCATTGGATCAAACTTTACTTAACACGTCCTGGGTAACTCTGCGCCAATAAATGAACACCTCACAACTGTGTGCTCCAATCACGTGCAGTTCAGTTAAAAAAAAAAGGGAGTTACTTCACATCTATGAAGCAGCCAACGTGAAAACGACGCCGACTTAAGTATATCAAGTACTGTGAAGTTCAGCCTAATGCCAAATGATAACGCGAATTTTGCGTGTCTCTACTTATAGACATACAACGAAGCCTTTTACGAACCACTTTTTAAACAGTCGACTTCGGAATTCCTAACTGTAAACTGCGGCGTGCTAATGACGTCTACGCGTATAGGAAGCTAGAATTCTCCCCGCGTTATCGTCTGACGTTGGCGGCCTCTCGGGCGACTTCCCTTTCAACACACTACCCGTTTCCTTAAATTGCCGTAACCACCGGTGAAGAGTCTTGTATATTATGCACGTTGCCACCATACCCACGTCGAAAATTGCGTTTAACAGTAACAAAGGATTCCGCTTCGATTAACCAAACGACTTATTGTGCCCACTGCTGCGGCGTCACCATCATACATCATACTGCACTGCCGTCCACCGACTGAAGCGCGACCTTCCGCAAGGTCATGAAGGCATGCCAACCATCGACGCAGACATTCCACAGTACACGCTAAACAAAACTTCACAATGGCCTGCGTACGCTCGAAGTGACGGAATTTGTCTACATCTCTTACTAAATAAATTTACTATTACTATTTAAAACCCCGTAGTTCTTTTATACACATCCTGTACTTAATTTCACACCAGGCACAGATTGGACACGTACAACAATGTAATTTTTTCATGACCTATAAGATAGTACATATTTGAGCCGTCAGTTATCAGCCACTTTGCTGGAAAACACTAATCTCCAAAAGTCTCGAGTTCACTAAAAAATAGTCCCCTCCCCTGCAAAACGTTTAATTCGCACGAATCGTCGCGGTGGTCCAATCGGCAGGGCGACTGTCTTTTTTTTAAACAAACCTTGGGCACATGCTCGCGGCTTTAATGGGGCTGGGAAATCATGGACGCGATTGGGGCCATGTTCACCTGACATGTGACTGTCTTCTGACTGTTGGGAGTTTCAGGTACAGCTGTCTGAGATCGTTGGCAGAGCACGGAGCTCACCGCCCTGCTCCTCTTCCCCCTTCCTTTCCTCATATGCGTGTACAAACACACATTCGATGGCTAGTGTAGTGTCACACTAAATCGCCTGTCACTCTGTCAAATTTTCGCCTTCAACTATATGTGGCAATAAAATTTGACGACGAAAATCGGCCATCAAATTTTTCCTTCCAACAGATTTTATCAAACAATCTTGAATGTGTTTGAAAAAGTGTTACACTGTCAAATTTTTTTTGGGAGACTGTAATTTGAATTATTATTGAAAAGTTATTTTCGTAGAGAGATATTGATTTTGTTATTCCACGCAGTCCATTACAGGGAGAAATGTAAGGAATGTTGTAATTTATTTTCGCTTCTTTACTAAATTCAAATTTTAGTCATCAGAAAAGTTTTCTGCACAAAGAAATTTAATGTCTCTGAGTTCCGTAATATTATGTGCAATATTCACTTAAAATAGCATTAATGCCCAGACAGCTTTGACATAAATTAATTATTTCCATAGCTTATTTAGTTTCCAGCAACTGTTCATTATTTTAAATTTTCATGATTTCCAATTTTGCCGTGCACGATTCTGATTGGTTGAAACCATTAAACATCAAATACACTTTATAACCGGTCCAATCTTCAAATGTTTGATGGAAACTAAATCCATCAACTTTTTCAGACAAATATGGCGGCGTTTACGAAGTTTCGATGACGTCATAACTGTCGAACTTTGACAGTGTGACAGGGTATCTTAAGAGATGAGACATAACAAGTATTCGGGCGAACACATATGTTGTCCGCAATAATCGGTTAAGATCAGTACCAACACAAAATTTGCATGTACACGATGTGATGAACATAGTTTACATTCGAATAGCGAGCTATAACACTATACTATCATGATCACCTTGCATACACCCCAAGATGTAATCGTTTCACCTACTCTCCTACTATCTTCTTACTCTGTTCCAATACGGGTATAGACTTGAGAAAATTTCCCATCGTTCGCTTTTAATCTCCACTGGATTTCAGTGGCCTTCGTTCTAACTTCCTCCTTCGGGGCATGTCCATGGCAAAAACTGCAGCCATTATGTCAGACAACTCTGATACCGCTAACAGCTAAGAGCAAACTGTTTACAGTAAACTTTAGCTAGACGAAACTTGAACTGGACCGAACTTGGGCTACGTATGAAACGAATTTATCTTGCGGTGAAACTTCGAAGTTAGACTGATGAAGGCAAAATGAACGAGGTGCAAAAATACTGTAGTACAGCTCCAACCACGTAAAAACAAACGACCACGAAGTAAGCAGTTTTAGTTAAATCTAGACAAAACATTTTATGCATCCCAACTCTTTTCATTGACAAAAGTTAACTACTCAACTGTCTGCAAAGTCTAAAAATTATTTCTAATCTGAACACTGTTGTGAATAACAAGGTTCATTAAGTCGAAATTTTGTATATTATTGATTGCAATTAAGTCGGGTGTTTGGGATAAATTTCCGGTCTAAATTATACTCTCCAGGGCTGTGTTCGAATTCGCCAGTTAAGGGCCCTTATCTGGCTTCGTGCTGCTTGAAAAGTGCATCCCGGATGTGACGTCACATTGCCACTGTCCCAATTCACAGTAAGAGTACATTATGCATCCTAGAATGTCCCCTTCAGCCAAGGTCACGAACAACTTGCCCTTCTCGAGCCCTAGTTTTCGATTCGCAACTGTTTGTTTTGTGTTTACAACTCTGCACGGCCATAGAAAACACTCACAGACGTCAAAAAGACATATGAAACTCGTATAGAGCGAAATTCGACATAATAAAACTAGAGATGGAAAGAAACGCAGGCATCCGAATTCACTAACGAATATTCTATGGAAGGGAACAAGGGCTCGTGAAACGGAAAGGGAACAAGGGTAAGCCACCAAGGCCACATTGCACCGGAATCGAACACAGCCCAGGTTACCTTGGCGATATATTGGATAATTCCATCCCAGTTCCGTTTCAAGTCTGCTCGACTGTTTCGGGAGTGTTTCAATCAAGGCTCTTTTAAGTTCACTTTCAGTATTTTAATTGCTTAATTGATGGCTTTTCTTGGCCAAAAGTAAAAGGCCAATGCCGGAACATAACATTTTTAGGTAAGGAATTAGGAATGTACGTGTTAACGAACATTTGCCTATTCACAATAAAAGCCGCCCATCCCCAGTGCAGTCGGAATGGGATCGAGTCCACAAATTGTCAAGTGCCAGTCAGAGACAGCACCATGCGACCAAACATGCTTAGTCACGACACACAGAAATGTCACTAAACGTGGTAGCACACTAAGCATGCCGAAGATGCAGGCGTGGTGGGAGTCGTTAGCTCGCCAGGAAAACAAACTCACCAGCTGGCGTGTGAACACAAGTGTGACGTACCACGATCTGCAGAGGATCCTCGCACATCCCGGGTAGGCACGCGACACCGGCGCGTCTCGGACCTGCACTGCGCACAAGACAAGGCCGGTGTTTGCTCGGCGCCCGGGGCGACTGATAAGGGCGCTAACTGCGTCGCTAATGCCATCAGCACTGCAGCGGCAAGGCCGCGCTCCGCGACTCCCACACCTAGGCACGCCCACCCGCTCCCGTCATTCTTCCGCCGCGCCGTCCGCGCATTGTCAGTCCGCCGAGAGGGGCCCCGTCAACCCTGCGGCGCAGAGTAGATACGAACACAGAGGCGAAATGGAGTGGTGGTGATTCCTCTGACCTTTGCGTACGCAATGGCGTTAATAACTGATGGAACAAGGGGGGGGGGGGCATAAGACACCCAAACTGTTATTGTTCACCGAGATGCGTTGATATATTGTCTGCAGTCTTTCATGATAGTCTTCACAGCAGTGTTGTTTATTCCATAGGCGCAAGTAAGCAATGCTTACCCTATACATATTGGAAATGTTTGACCCTTTATAGCCTTTGCCTTAACTTTAAGCACATTTAATTCTCAGTTTGCCGTTTCCGATTCTAGAAACAGAGTTTTCGTAACTTCCGTACTGTACAAGCATAGTGCTGCTATCTAGTACTTTTTCCACAAACAAGAACGACTAGTAATGAATCGAGGAATCGAACTCGCAAACAACAACACGCCACCACGTTCCTTCGGCAGGGTAAGCAGTTCTTCTGTTTGCGTCCTCCAGTCCCACATTTTTCCTTGGAAAATGGATGAAGGTGTTCGAGAAAACGGGAGTTTTCTTATAATTTGTAATATGCTCTCTAAATAATATTCAGTTTAATTATTATTACATTCATTTCGTTTTCGTTTTTTAAATTAATGTTAGGTATTATAAAACTGTAAATACATGTGGAGAGTAAGCAAAGTCGGGAATTGTGTTAGTAGAACTTACCCTGTAAAAAAACTCACTACACGACACTGCTTTACGGTGATGTATCTGACTAAATACTAGACTTACATTTTTTTAAATTAAATTTTTGCAACGACTATGGCTAGAGAAATTGGTTTCACTTATTTATTATAGTTATAAATACATACTTTCCAGCATGAAAATGATAGGATCTCATAGGTACCCCGCAAAGCAACGTCAACACTGCACGCCAATTCAGAGCCTTGCGCGTAGCGGCAATTGCGCACTCGATGTGCGTGGCAGTGACGCCCTTATCGCTCCCCCGCCTCAAACGCAGAAAACAGCTCCAAGTAGGCGGAGCCCTTAAGAGTCAGTATCCCTTCCATCTTGGATTAATTTTTGTTTCACCGGAGCTTACTTTTCAGATCAAATATTTGAAAACGAGGGCTGTCACAACACAGGAAATATCTTAAACACATCATTTCTAAGCGCACAAGATTTTGCCCACTTTTTTGCACCTTTAAGAGTAATCAATATTATTAACTCATAATTTATTATTATCCAGTCCGTATAAGAAAATACAGACAGAAAACAGTCAAATCTGGTTTCAGGAATTCTGTAAAGTAGCTTTGTACGTGCCGATAATGTTTGAATTTTTACATTAAATCTTAACAGTACGCTATAAAGAGAGATAAAAATAAGATGTCAAGGATACCACCACTTTAAATCGAATAATCTTTGAGGCCAACACTTTCTAGGGGATAAGTACCCTAAAAAGGCTACCACATATCCTTAAAAACAAATTGCTGCTTTGTCTTGATAAGCCGGACAAAAACTACGAAAATGTCCCGCTACATAGCTTAGTTTTCCTTGTAATTCGTCCATTTTTTTTTATAAATTTGAAAAGCTTTGGGCATTTCACGCACAATTTTCCTGCAAAATGAAAACCAACGTTACAAATATACGCATGTAATTTGTATGTGTATACACCGAAATCTGTGAGTAAACAGTGATCGCGAGTGGACGCGGTATGGCAACTTTGTCAGACAATTCCGTGAATGAAGTTCCATCATAGCTTAACACCTTAATTACATACAAAACTAACCTTAACATTCATCCAAAAACACCACACACACACATATATGGCGTATCCTGGATTTGAGTCAAGCTGTAAATTGTCCGAAAGTGACTCTGGGACCTTAGCAACGAAGGTACCCACAATCGTATAGAGTGGACTATCATGGTTTCCAGTCGAGATCACTTACTGTGGCTAGAGTACTTGTAAGCCGTTCACGGTAAAATGAGCACTTTTGAGGCCCTAGTTACTTTTTCCTTTCAGCCATTTTTTATCCTCTAACCACCTTTTAAAATAAATATCGCCACCTAAGTAATAAACACAGTGTGTATATTCCACTGCACTCAGAAGTTAACGACTAAGACTAAAATAAAATATATTTATTGGCTATTATTCCAAATGAGAGGGCATTCAAAAGTGCTTACTATAATATGAATAGCCTATAAGCTCTTGAGTTCCGTGATTTTGCAAGGAAGTGGTGCCTCAACAACGGCTTTGGATGAAGTTGTGTGAGTAAACCCCTTTTCTCTAACCGGTCAGTCCATTAATCAGATAGGGTGAGTGAAGAGATTTGGGCGGCTCTTAACAGCGAGGTCTTGAGAGCCGATGAGGGTGATGGAGGTACACCGGAATGAAAGGGCGGGGGAAACGTGAGATTCCCTGAGAAAACCCGCCGAAAAACGGCATCGTCCGGCACGATTCCCACTTATGAAAATCCGGTGACACGGCCGGTTCGCCTTGGTGGAAGGCGAGCAGGCTAACCACTCAGCCACCGTGATCCCCTACTCAGATAGGGTTAAGAGAGGTTCGTTACCTGGTCCTTGGAGTCGACATGGACCTTGCCGCTGTCCAGGACCTTCCTCAGTCGCCCCAGGACTCCCTGGAACGCCGCGAGGTGCAGCTGCACGTCGGAGGGCGTCTCCTTCTGCAACACCACACACACAATACATGTCCACAGTGCGCGAATTAAGACTCCGCTTCACATCTTAGCCAGAATGATTCGTTTCCCTGTTACAACTTTAGTTTCGGAGTAATTATTGAGAATTTCTGACTATAGAAGGTTTGTATCTTACAAGTTGTTTAATAATTTTGTACTCGATTTTTCTACACATTATTTGGTAGTAGCAACAAGGCAACAAGTACTGATATTTTAAACTTTATATAATGCTACTTGTGACAAACTTTTTAATTGGTAGTTCGGATACCATGTGTGTACTGCAGAGTAACCCTAATAGCTAAACTTCTATAGTTGGATTTTTTTATAAGGTATTAAGCACGAATGATTAATTGATTCATAATGCTATAAATTCCCCACGGTTATAATTTACAACATTTACCTACCTAACTCTACTAATAACACTTTGTATTCTCAGTAAGCACAATATTTAAAGCTAATTTTAATTAACGCCCTTAAAGTCTGTTCACGGTAAAGTGAGCACTTTTGAGGTCCTAGTTACTTTTTCCTTTCAACCATTTTAAATCCATTTTTAAATAAACATATGCCATGTAAGTAATAAACACAGCTTGTACATTCCATTGCACTCGGAAGTAACGTTTAAGGCTACAATAAATTATAATTGACTATTAATTAAAATGAGAGGGCTTTCGAAAGTGCTCACTTTACCGTGAATAGCCAATATCAGTATTTTTATACGTGCTACAGTCACATAATACATACATACTATTTACACATACACAATCGAATTTGCAATCCTTGCAAATGTCTGACACGCATCGAGTCCCACAGTTCCGCCGATCAGTCTCACTCGCCACAGTACGACTGCTCTCAGACCCAACTATACGTCGTCGCTCGTCGTTACGATTGCTCCTCGCACCTGGCGCTCACAGCCGTACAAGGCTCAACACTCTCGACTTGGAGGCCGCTGCGGCTTATATAGATCAGCCGGCCCGGTCCAGAAAGTCCCTCGCGACCCGAGTCGTGGTGAGGGAGGCGAGGGCGATGGACAGAACATTCTTGCGATGACAACCCAAGTAATTCAAAACCCTACAAGGACAGGGGCTGGCACGAATATCGCTAGGATTATCGCGGCAGCGGCACGCTTTCGAGTGGCGCATCAGCCCCCTTTGTAATTCTCCGCGCGCTTCTCCAGTTACTGTTGATATCGATGTGCGCCCTTGCGGACGGGACAAGGCAAAGGAGGCGGAGCGACGGCATGTAGCAATATTTAGTTTATTAACACACAAATTAAATTAATTTTATTGTAATAACCACGCAATTGAACTGAACAACAAACGAACAAAGATAAACTGACGTTCTATGGAGGCAGTCAAGCACCGAAACTGAGAACAGGGCGGAGGTTGGAGGGGTGCGCTGCAAAGTTGCCAGTTGCATCAATATAGGGAGGTGAGTTTGTATTGAAAACTAGGCCATGATGGTAGCTTTATATCCTAATATTTTAATTTATACATTCATCCCGCCCATCTATAAAATAATTAATGTGTTATTACTTAAGCATGCACATCATTAAAACTTCATACATTGCTGGTAAGTTCATTAAAAAGACAATATTTACTATCGACTTAAAATACATTATGCTTGGGTGACATAAAAGAATCAAAGAATAGTACTGGGATGGCATTCCAGCTCCAATGCACTTCTGATTTGAATATGCTGTTCACGGTAAAGTGAGCACTTTTGAGGGTCTAGTTACTTTTTCATTTGAGATGTTTTTATCCTTTAACGACCTTTTTAAATAAATATTGCCATGTAAGTAATAAACACAGTGTGTATATTCCATAACACTCGGATGTTAATGTATAAAGCTAAAATAAAATATATTGTTGCATGGGCACCTGCGCGGTGTATCTGAGTTCGTGAAGGATGAAGGTCTTAGTAAAAATGAAAGAACTAAATTGATTTTTAATTTATTCACACAGTTATTTACATCATTGCATTCTTTATTTCAAATATTACTCTTTTAATTTCTCAGTGAGCACAATGTTTAATGTCTATTTAAACTCTAATTGATGTTTCTCAAAATGTCTCTGATTGGTTACAGTCAATTAACTAATACTCATCATTAACACATGGTCAGTCTATCTGCTGCCACCAGGTGTAATGTCTTTCGCTCACGCATCCAGTCCAATGGTCCAGCCTGCCAGTCTCACTATTCGGTGCGCCGATGCTCGCAATCGCAGATTTTCCTCCCGCTGGACACTTGTCTCACCGCGCGGTTCTCTTCTCGCTCGCTCGTCGCTGAAACTCCAGCCACTTCATCCATTCAACAACTGCCCGCTTGAAGCTTGACACGCCTTTTATGGCCACTGGCCTTGACCTGGAAGTTTCGCCGCATCCCGAGTCTAGCTGGGAGACACGAGGTCAGTAATTCAGAGCATTCTTCAGATGTCTCAAAGATACCCGATACCCAGGGTCGGGAGCAGCATGCATCCTGATAAGCACAACAGGCACGCTTTGTAAACATTCCTTTGACTTGCCGCCGCCGCATCTCCCTTTGCAACTGATATCGCGCGTGTCCATAAATAATCTAACTGTCCTTCTCTTCCACCTGTTCGCGCGGGGAGGGCCAAGATCAGCGCCACAAACCAACGAAACGCAACAATATTGATTGACTATTATTCCAAATGAGACGGATTTCGAAAATGCTGATTTTACTATGAATAGCATATACCGTGCACATTCCTTGCCAACGTGGTTGCCTGCGTCCGGATAGTTCCTAATACCGACAGAAATAGAGTTAAAGGTACAGCGAACTCTGTTTATCACTCATTCAGTGGCAGCTCTTGCCAATGGGTGCATGGGGCACGGGCACGCACGCTTCCAGAAATAATTAACATTCCACACTATTTTTTTTTTTGTTTTCTAAGTGTATATGTAACCTGTTCATTTATACAAAAACTACATTAAAAGACTGCGAATAGTGTCAGCTGTTGCAAGGCAAAAATAATGCTACACTGGGTTTGAAATTGAAACAGTTATACGGCTAATGTTGAAAGTAAATATTTATTACATGTTTTGTTTTTAATTTGGATTTCTTGCACTGTTTACACTGTCCATGAAATTTTATTTGTAGCCCCGAGTCGATATTTTGTTTTATATATCAACATAAAATTTAATGGTATATGTACACTACCCATCCATTTTTAATGATAATAAAATTCACAGGAATTTTCGGAACGTAATTAATGCTTTTTCAGTTTTATTTCATTGTAATTAAGTTTTTCATATTTCAGGTTTTATTTTGTTTAGGTCATCGACCGGAAATAGATTCTTTTTGCTGGGAAGATAGGAAGTTACTGGAAGCTGTGCTTTTGGTGCAGGGAACACACAGGTAAAGATTTGGAACTCAAGGCTATAACGAGAGATCCTTATCCTTTTATTTTATTTGCCGAAGCAAGATGTAGGTTCTCCGGTACTACCAACTATAGAACACAAAGTAAAAGACACATTCTCACTTGGTTATGTTGGTGGTATTTAGAGACCTCGACAGATGTGATTTACTTTCTGGGCAATATTATTGGTGCGTCTCTTATCCACAGTTATTTCATACAGCTAATACATTCGAGCGCATATAAACTGTAACTATGAAGGTGAAACACTACATTACAACCAGTTTTATGCGTGGATTCATGAAAATACATGTGACACGAATGGCGTTTAGCAGTCTGTGCGGCCACCATGAAAATTAAAATATGTAAATGAATCATCAGTTTATAAAATACATGATTTTTATTGTGCAATTATACAATGTGAATGTAGAATATACTTTGTTAAAATATGTAATAATATTTTTAAATGCCAAAGTTATAAGACCGTAGAACCTTGACTTCGAGCGGACTTCGGGTATTTTCGGTAAATTTCGTATACCCTATTCGAGTGACGAGGGCCTGTTCTGGTGGGACCATTTGTGTTGGACGGACTACAAAATTTCTCCGGCATTTTTATCTGCGAAATCTCCGGCGCCAGCATAAGTCAGGTCAGATTTTCCGCGCACGATGAAGAAGAGAGCGTAAGAAGTACTTCTACTTAGCACATTAGTGAGATTTCCTGACGGCTAGGCGAAGCGCCGCGTGACGCCCGGCGTCATGACGCCTTGGTGTGACGCCGCCTTGTATTTTTCCGCTGCCACTGGGTTTTCTCGGCCGGACGAGTAGATACGTGTTATAATTTGAACGATTTAGAACATTTGTAAATTGAACTATTCGATTGACGCAATTTTGTAGACACACTATAATGGTGTTATGAATGTACGATCCAGAGGCCACCCTATTTACTAGTACTAGCGCCCTATAAACGAATTTTGATTAACTAGTTAACTAGTACTTATTTGGAACTTTTCTGAAATTTGAGTGAAGACAAAACTATTTATTTAAATTTTAATTATTTGTTAAACTATATTAATTTTCTTTTGGGTCACTTAAGCGTGTTTTATTAGTTACGTGGGAAAAGCTAGTTTTGATTCAAGAACATACTTTAACACCGTACTTAGCAGCACTTTGAGTTAAACAGTTTTCATTCTTTTAATTTTATTTATTTAATATTTCTTGTAAGGCTGGCGGTATTCTGGAGCAATGAAATTCCAAAACTTTGCTACTATAATTTTAAACTGTTTATTTCCACATTATAAATACTTTCACTTACAAATATATTTTTACATTGTTTTAACAAGGTGAAAAGTAGAAACCCTAAGCAAATCCACTACAGAGCGAACTAAACCAAAAGCCTAATACAATATTCTTCACTCCAGTTTTGAAGCGCAGACGGCATGGATCCACGATATTGTCCATTTCATATAAGTGGTCTCAAATTTGACAATGTGACCAACCTACACACTATGTAAAACAGTAAATGCTCTCGCTCCTACAGTATTGTATCAGCTAATGAACTGCTACGGGATCCGAGTTAAGTTGGCTATTTGATGACGTCTTTGGAAGAAAATAGTACTCGGAACTAAAAGTTGTAATTTAAAATTCTAATTATACTCACAACATTTATGGTTTAAATTGTGTTTCTAAAACAATATTAAATTTTCTTGGATATTAGTAACGGGACTTTAAAAACATGTTCAGCATTTATAACCGAGTATGTCGACACATACGAACAGTAAACATTCCCAGCCAATGGCTAGCCATGTTTATGTTTCCAGTTTCCAGCCCAGTGAAGGCAGTTGTGATTGCGCTTTTTTTCTCATCGTGTTTATTATACGAATATCTTATTGGTGTTGTTGAGATATTTAATCGGTAGTCAGTAATTTTTTATTTGCTTTTTCCAAACATAGTTGGTTGTAGGTACCGTTGTAGTACGTTTTGTTGGGTGAAATGTAATATCAATCCGCACGTCGTTAAAATTGCTCGTTCCGCCATTTTCCTAATCGCCTTCCACAATGAAGTGACACAAATATAATACACATATATAAGTTTAAGTTTGTTTGTATCAGGAAACGTGCGCAGTGTTGATTTTATTGAATGATTTTGCAAATAAATTATTTAATGCTAGTGACGAACGAACGTGATTTTAGTGAAGTAAACTCGTAAGGATTGCCATAAAAAAAATACGTGTTCAAGAGGATGCAAATATTACAAACAGAAGTTTGCGTATTTTGTAAATGTATTGGTAAACCGTTAATATAATTATTGAAATGTATGTGGCCAGAAAAAAGCAGCACTTTCCACACTTTGTAGCGATATGTATCGCGTTTCGTATTTTCATTAAAGTTATAATTTTCGAAGTTAAATAATTTAAATGTTATTTCCATACGAGCAAAATTTTCCACTGCTCCATCAAAACAATATGCGATTCAAAATTGCAACACACTCATGCCGGAATCACATAGCCCCGACCAACACAGCACGACACGACCAAAAACGCAACCACGACACATTTCAATGTGACTACTTGAATTTACAGCAAGACCGACACCACGCTCTCGGCATTTAACCTAACTATTTAGAAGGCGCTGATAGGCTACGTTAGTCTCAAAGGCGGTGAACAAGAGGGAAATTTGTAATACATAATGGTGATAAATTGGTATCGCTAATGCATACAAAAGTAAAACTATTATTTTTAAGAGTTAGATACAGTAGTTTTCAATTAATTTTTCTTTTCTTTTAAGTTGCGTATTTACCATTGTAGGGAAAGCTTGCAATACAGTCTCATTTTGCAATATTGTACATTCTCTGTCTCGTGCCGCACGACGCGACGAAGAATATAAATTATTTCTAATCCAAAATTGCTGGTCGGACGACAGAATCGGTCGGGCTTACGACGATCTATCTTGTTTTTCATTGGTTGTTGGCCGTCGTATCGTGCGCGTTGGGGCGATGTGATTCCGACATCATAAGAACATCAAAATAATCCTGCCTCACGAAAGACGATAAACTAAAGGCCCCCCTCCCCCACTGCTAACTTCTTCCTTTTTCCCCTCGAAATAAAATAAATATGATACCCTAATTGGGCCCACATTTCATTGCTATGAACATTTATCTGTGTTATTATTGATTGGAACTCTAACACTCTGGTTCTGGAGGGTTTCAAAATGTAAATCTTACTGGCTATACAAACTTGTAAGTTGTATTTTCTTTAGAACGTATATAACATTTGCCAAGCTTGTTATGCAGGGATACTTGTTAGCAAATAAATTTAAAGGTTTTTCCTGTTGTTAAAGGCTGTATTTGAAAGTAACATACTGGCATGTAGGTTTCAACATTGGAGTCTTACATAAACGTTTTGAGCATTTTTGTTTTGCAAATTAAAAGCGCTCTTATGTTTTTAACATACGTTGTTAAGAATATTGTAAGAGTAACAGAAGAATAATTCACATAAACAGGATTTACATTGGAAAGACAACTTTTTATATCAAATAAATTACAACATGCTAATCAAACAACATTCTTTCAATTTAAGCACCCAACGAAGGTGCTCCGACATCATAAAGAAGTGTCTCATGTATCAGCAGGAACTGCGACATTCCAAAATTTATCGCTAAGGAAAATTAACTGTATGTCGTCTTCAATCTTGGGTAAGTGGAGCATCTTTTTAGTGTGTAAGTAACATGTTCGTTTGATATATTGTTGCTGTAGGTCACATCTGCTTTTCTAGCGCGCTTTTCTAGCATCTATGAACTTAAATACAGTCTTTTCATTAGGTGGCAGAGAACAAGCCCAGGGCTGTATTCACAATTTTGAGGAGGGAGGTTGTGCGACTGAACTTCAGTGTAAATATCAACACTGAGTTGGTCAGAAATAAGTTTTTATTAGCAGCATGATAATCTGAACACGTAGGTATTCGAGAAAAGTTATTAAAGTATTTTGTGTGTAGACCTGCAATACCTACGTAACATTTGAGTTACTAAATGAGAGTTATTAAAATTATTGAAATTAAATAACATTAGCTTAAATATTATTTTGGCTACCTACATACTTTCACATCCTGGAAATTATAACCACCATAAAAGTATCAGGCTGTACAGAGTTTGTTGTCATATCATACCACAAAGCTGAATTATGTACTTTTAATGCAATAGTAGGCATAGCCTGTATGTAAGAATATATACTGTCTTTGAAACGGTATTGGAGGGGGGGGGGCGGTATTTCGGCATTTGTGCATTCCTGGGGGGGGGGGGGGAATTGTGTTATTTGGTGTTCGTGGAAACCATGCTAAATTTTTATGTTTACAAAAACTTACTTCAAGTAAGTGTGACAAGATTAGTTGTAATTAATATATTTAGAGGGAATTCAAAAACAGTAAAATATCTTTTATTCATTTGACAGTCAAAATACAATTTCATTTTCATGCATCCTGGTTACAAATTTCTTGGAAGGTAAGAAAATGATAAATTTATAGACTTATTACATGGGCTGTTAGTCATTTACATAAAATATTTATAAACTAAAAAAAAATGGGAGTTCAACATGCAACTGTTTGAACAGCTCTTCACAGCTTCTAAAAAGTCATTTGGGAGGAGGCACATGCAATTTGTTTACAAAAACAGGCAGTCACGTGTTGTTTGTTTACAAATACTGGCAGTCACCGTCAATGACAGTTCAGCTGTGGCGGAAGGATACATAGCCATCCAGATGCCATTGGCTGTACTTTCCTATAACTGCCAAATTTGAGACCACTTATATGAAATGGACAATACTGCGTACTTTACCCTTGCTGGGTTCAGCGGCGAGGCCAGTGTTAGGCACAGCCGCCTGTAACCACAAGCTGCAAGCAGTTCCATACCAGCTCGATAGATAGCAGGAGCGTCTGAGCAGCTCTCTACTCGACTGCAAACACTAAAAAAAAACCGCCATTCAAGTGCAGTGCCCCAGCATCGTGTGCCGAACGGAACGTCGCGTCGTCATGCAGTATGCACTGTCACAGTGACATGTTCAAGTTCACGAACTGCAATGCATGTAAAAGCATGGAAATGAATCTTTACACGCATTACTTCTTCTCCTTTGACGTTACCAAACTGACGTGAATACCAATTCTGTATTAACACGAAAGCAGAATGAAAAGCGTCAATACGTGGTAGGCCTTAAATTCTGTAAATAATATAGCATATTAAACTCAATATACTTTTACATAAAGCATTTATTTATAATGTTCAGTACGATATATGACACAGACCATATTCTACATTTTATTCAAATCCCAGGAACATGCCTTTACGAAAAAGCATCTTTTATCAACGGTTTGCAATTGTTTATGTAAGTTATTTGGGTCTAAGAAAAGTGTATAACAAACTCTTATGGATGATATGACTAAAAACAACTACAACTCTTTGTTTGTTAATAAATTAATATCCTATATTACATGATCGCGTAACTTCACGCCCCTTTTCAAAATGTTTCATCGAGCAGCCACTGTACTGTTTTGGAACGAACTGAGAGCACCTTGTCTCGGTAGTATTCACAAACCAGCTGTGATAGCGAAACTGATATTTCAAGCAACAATATATCTTATGCAACATTAAAAGGCAACACTTTCTTAGCACCGAAAAAAAAAAAAATGCGAGGAAATACATCCGCTTGCCTGCAGATGTTTCGCGCGTTCGAAGCCTCGAATTGTGAGAGCAATAAGGCCGACCCTTGCTCACTCACTACTTGCCTCATCGCTTCTACAAACAAGACGCCCAACTGACGTGCAGCCTTTCTATCGGCTACTCGCTTAAACGTGACTTTAATCGGTATTATGCGTGTCTATAAAGACCACTCCGAAATTTCTGTGTAGTGAACATAGCAGCTAAGACTGATTCTGAAAACACCCGTTTTAACTAGTGTTACAAAAAAAAACTGGTGTAGAAACAAGAACTTGTAAGTTGTCTTTGAACACAAAACATTTCTTGAATGGTTTTCGCGTTCAAACCCCACTAAAAATATTCCACCTATTTTGTTTCCACCTAGTTTTCTACCTGACCTCTGAAAGCACTTCATGCGCCAGCCAGCTTGAGCCCGTAACGTCTGCGGATACGAAAATAGCAGCCGCGTCTGTGAATATAGGCAAGGCACCTTATTAAATGAAATTCATGCTTGGTGCAAATTCTGCTGTTTACACTTCGTTACCGGACGAAACTACGCGAGTTTAACTTTCACTTCATGCTCCGAGTGATACTCGCTGTTTTAGAACAGCACCACGAGGAATAAGTTTTCCTCGGATTACAAGGAAAGTCGACGAGAAAAGTTCGCTCGTAAAGTAGCAAGCTTCTTGGGACGTAAGCATTATTGGCAGAAATTTACAACTGAAAACACACGTTTCCATTTGCTTCGAACGCGTTACAGAAGCGGAAAAGCTTACCGTGATTTATCAACTTTATTTATAAACCGAATATGCCAGGTGATTGGCCCAACGACCCCGCCCCCTCCGAAATGTGAGTCCAAGATCTTGTCACAAACCATCTGAGAAAAGTTTCACACATGAGGTTTGAAAAAGTATAATGAACATTAGTAGAAGGGGCGGGCACGTTCTATATCAAAGGGGAAGCCACCTTTTTTGATTGACCTAGTTAATTTGATATCAAATGGTTAATTAAATTGCTTGAAAGGGCAAATGAAATTGAAAGGGTTGGTAAAAAAGGGTTAAATGTATTGAAGGAATATATTTTGTTGAAAGGGTTGTTTTTTTTCGGGGTTTGGTGCAAGAGTGTACTAAAGCTCTTCTTTCTTTCTTTTTGTGGGAAATTCTGGTATGTCCTCTCCCTGTGAGCTCTGACACTCGGATGAGGTGTGACGTGTTGGGGATATATATATGTGTGTGTGTGGAGTTTTGTGCAAGAGTGGCCTAAGTGAAGTTTTTTTTTGGGGTTTATAGTGATATTGCTCGTAGCTGGTGTTGCTAGATAGCCGACTTTGAAAGACAGTATTGTTCCAAATGAATAACAGATTTGCACGAGAGAATTTCAGAGTGTTTAAACAAGTTCTACGGATGAATAAATTACACGCATCGAATCCCAAATTTCAAAAGATCACAACTACGTGAACAAGTGCAATTAAGTGACTCTCCAGGTGTCTTAAACGTAAAGAGATGAATTAGTCTAGCTCGATCTGTATGCTAGCAATATAATTTACACGAGAAAGTATAACAAACGAACATAATTACGTGTGTGTGCAGTATGGAATTAATGAAGCAAAAAAAGTCCCTATAAATTAAACGGCTAACGAACATAATAACAAGATATATGTGACACTACTTGATACCTCTCGCACATACCTTACACGTCCGTCACCTCTCAGACTGGTGAGGAACTTTAGAAATGTAATCCACGTGTAAAAAGGAATTAATTGATTTACACATGCAAAAAAAGAAAGCATTTAATATACAACCATTCGCTCAGTGAATCACTGTTTAATTTTAAACTGAGGTGAAAAACGAAAGTTTCCAAATAAATTACATGCTTACAATTACATTAAAATGACTAAACACGCAATAAAATAGTACCTCTCCCAAAACATGCCTGTCCAGTTCGGAGGCTGGTGAAGGAATGGCGCCAGTGTATGACGTGCGCCAACTTATATACGTGGAGTTTGTGGGCGAGTTGAAACTATGGCAAAATGAATACGATTTACACACTACTCATACACATTATGAATTGTATTTAGAAAAGATGTATCCCTACCAAGCACTGCATGCAATTAAATTCGATTAACAAAATGCACAGACAACGATTTAGCACTTCCAGTTAACATGGACAAATAAAGATATCCAAAATCGCATTTTGAATTTTAAATAGACACAATAGAAATACACGTAATGAATTGTACAAGGAGCTCTCCCAAAAAACATCCGTCCACCTCGGAGGTTAGTCAATGAATGACTGGATTGTATGACGTGCACCTGCTTATAAGCTTTTATCTACTATTAACGACTTGAATACACTATTCGTCCTACAAGTACGTGTATGTATAAAAGTGAATTATTTAAAAATAAGGGACGTACAACAAACTTTTTTTCTGTCAAGTCTGTGAAATTCACGGCACTTGGTAACAAAAACACTATCTGAAAATGCTACGAAGTTTCGTCTACCGAACACAGAAACGGGGTTTACGAGATAAATGCACTATCACACGATAAATTGAAGACTTAAAAAAAATAATATTTCACACAATAGTTTACAAAGACTGTGAACGAGATTTGAACCCCGGAGCATATAATATAGCTTAATGAGAACTGCAGCTATCACACTCCGAAGGCCGGTGAAGTCGAGAGTTTCCAGTGTCGCCTCTATGCAGCGAGAGGTTTGGCGAAGAACTAAGATGGCGGGACCCCTCGAGAATTGTCCGCATCTCTCCTGGGTGTCTGCATCCCCCCTCCCCACCATCAAAGCGTTTGATTTCGCCTAAAAAGAGAGGTCCTGCTCAAGGTCAACCACCCCCTCCTCTTACACCGTCCAAGAATGTGATTTTTTTTCGGATATCTCAATAATTGCTCTGTCCACACGCACCCCCCACCCCCTTGTCCAACCAAAGTCATGCACCCTCGTGCAGCGATGTTTGGACACTTTCGAATGCATTAATCTGTCTTATTTGCAGCAAAATAAAATTTAACAACTCCCACCGATCAAAATTTATATCCTTGAAGCTAAATATTACCCGAAATCTTAATCCCCAGATAAAATTTCAACAAATTTTATATCATAATCCAAGAAGTGAATTTTAATCCAATAAACTCTATCCTGTTTTTTAGCCAACCTATTAAGGTATTTCCAGGAAACTAAGTATGTTCTCGTACAAGAGATGTATTCACTCGCAAAATTATTTTTAACATTGAAAGGACACAGTTTTTCAAACAAGTATCATTCCATTTACCTAAGTTTCAACTATTACGATGGAAGACACGACACATGCATACATATTCAAACGTTCAATCAGTTTTTTTTAAATATATGTCTATAGCAGAGAAAAATACGTATTTTACATGCAGTCTTGTCTACGACACTAACATTTACTTATAACCAAAGTTTCAATTTAAAAGCTTCCCAATAGAGATTTTTAGATACACTATCTACCATAAAATTTGTATATACTCGAACTCATTTTACAAATCGATTTCCCTAGAAATCTAATTTGGATGTAATATTAACGAAATAGCACGAATGAAGGTTGAAATGACTTCTATCGGAGCTGGAATATATCAATTTCCATGATATTTCAATACATTTTAGCAAAATTTAAAGGAAAACGGCGGGAATTTTGTAATCGTTTAACCCATCTCTTAGGATTACACATTTGACAATCAACAAATTATTTACATAGTAAAGAGATATCCAAGACAAATAACTTTATTCCATACAACTTAGGGAATCGACATAACAAATTACCACACAAAAGTTACTGGGCAAAACAAAAATTGTATTACATACGCACATTTAAAACAGACGACCATTAAGACAATCACAAGCTCAAAATGGCTTACTCAACAGACTAGCCCCCGACTAACACAATCGTTTAGTAAACACAGTCTTTAAAAATACTTCCAAACTCATCTCTCCCTTCTACATTCCTTAAATTAAATTTATTACTTATTCATTTTAATCGAATACCAAGTAAATACGTATTCCACCTAACATACGTAGATTTAATCACATGGTGAATTAGTATGGATAACTCCGCAATTAACATACAAATATTAGAACAGAATACATTTTATCATCATTAATGAAACCTGATACTGTTTAAAACAGTACATTCATACAGAAACACGTTAGTTGTCATTCTGACATTCTGAGGTGAACCTCTATTCGGAAGTAATCTTTCTCCTCACACCGAAGATATTGATTTAATCTACAATGATGAGAAAGGAGACATCGCCAAATAAACTACACTGCAAATACTGTGGGAAAATTTTCGCTTTCGTCTACAATGTTCATAGACATGAGAGGAGCAAATGTTTGAAGAATTCATCACGAATTCATCACGATTCTTAACTGCAAATACTGTTTTCGCCAATTCGCACGAACGGATAACTTGAGTCGTCATGTCAAGATCTGTAAAAAAAAATAATCTTCCTCCTGAGAAAGTAAATGTACCGTCTAGACTGCATAATATCACAGAAGGAGAGGGAAATAAAATAATTACAAGAAACAACATAGAATCGGATAGTATGAAATATACAATAACATGTGAACGTTTTTAAAAATGTTTTTTTTTTAAAGAAAAGAATTTGTAAATAAAATTTTTATATGTTAAAACTGAATGTTGTGGCTTGTTTTTTATTAGTTTGAAAAATTACCCATGTAATTATCTTATATATTGTGTTTGTTATTAAACCAAAAAAAAAATTTGATAGTAATTAAAAGAGGTGTTGAAATCCGTATTATTGAACAAAAACACGCTATGCATCAACAATCAATGTATGTCAGAAAAAAAAAAAAAAAAACAGAAACCCCTGTTCACTCGTCGTCATCACACTCTTTTGTGTCTCCTCTCTTCAGGTTCTCGTAGTAAAGGTAATATTTAGCTTCAGGGAAATAAATTTTGATTGGCAGGACTTGTGGAATTTTATTTTGCTGCAAATAAGACAGGTTAACGCATTACGAAGAGTCGCAACTTCTTTGCACGAGGGTGCGTGACCGTGTATCAACAGGGAGGGGGATCGGGGTTGCGTGGACCGAACAATTCTCGAGATATCCCCGAAAAACATGTTCTTGGTCGGTGTAAAAAAAAAGGGGGGGGGGGGGGGTTGTTAACCTTGAGCAGGAGCTCTCTTTTCAGGCGAAAAAGAACTCTGCATTGGTATAGCGGGGTAGGGGTGCAGACACCCAGGAGTGATGGACAATTCCCGAGGGGTCCCACCATCTTAGTTCTTTGCCAACCCTCACGTTGCATAGACTCGACACTGGAACTCTCGACTTCACTGGCCTTTGGAGTGTGATAGCTGCGATTCTCGTTAAGCGATATTATATGCTCTGGGGTTCAGATCTCGTTCACAGTCTTCATAAACTATAGAATCCTTTTTTTTTAGTCTTTAATTTATCGTGTGATAGTGTGTTTATCATGTAAACCCCGTTTCTGTGTTCGGTAGACGAAACTTCTTAGTATTTTCAAATCGCGTTTTTGTTACCAAGTCCCGGGAATTTCACAGACTTGACGGAAAAAGCCACGCTCCATGTATATAGAACAGATTATAAGCAGGCGCACGTCATACGATCCAGTCATTCATTTACTGGCCTCCGAGGTGGATGGATGTGTTTTGGGAGAGCTCCTTGAACAATTTTATTACGTGTATTTCTACTGTGTCTATTAAAAATTCAAAATGCTAGTTTGGAAATATTTATTTCCCTTTGTTAACTGGAAGTGCTAAATCATTGTCTGTGCATTTCGCTAATTAAATTGCATGCAGTGCTTGGTAGAGATACATTTTTCTAGGCATAATTCAGGATGCGTATGAGTAGTGCGTAAATCGTAATGGGTGGTTTGCCGTAATTTCAACTCGCCCGCAAGCTCCACGTATATAAGTTGGCACAGGTCATACACTGATGCCATTCCTTCACCAGCCTCCAAGCCGGACATGAATGTTTTGGGAGAGGTGCGATTTGATTACGTGTTTAGTCATTTTCATGTACTTGTATCTGTTTAATTTATTTGGAAACTTTCGTTCTTAACTTCAGTCTATAATCAAACAGTGCTTCACTGAGCGAATGGATGCATATTAAACATTTTCTTTTTGTTTACGCATGTTAATCAATTAATTTCGTTTTACATGTGGATTACGTTTTTAAAGTTCCTCACCAGTCTCACAGACAGATGGACGTATAAGGTATGCGCGAGAGGCATCAAGTAGTGTTACATATATCTTGTTATTGTGTTCGTTAGCTGTTTAATTTATAGGGACATTTTTTTTTGCTTCGTTAATTCCATATTGCACACTCATGTAATTTTGTTCGTTCATTATGCTTATGTTGTGTAAATTATATTGCTAGCATACAGGTCGGGGTAAACTAATTCATCTCTTTACATTTAAGACACCTGGAGTCACGTAATTGCACTTGTTCACGTAGTTGTGATCGTTTGAAATTTGCGATTCGATGCGTGTAATTTATTAAATCGCAGAACTCATTAAAACACTTTGAAATTCTTTCGTGCAAATCTGTTATTCATTTGGAATAATACTATCTTTCAAAGTCGTCTATTTACGAACACCATCTATGAGCAATATCACTACCAACCTAAAAAAGTATACTTAGGCGACTCTTGCACGCAACTATACGCATATATACCTCATCCCCAACACGCCACACCTCTTCCGAGTGCCAGAGCTTGCAGGGTGAGGACGTACCAGAGCTCCCCACAAAAATAAAAATGAAGACCCTTAATGCACCTTTCAATACATTCAGCCCTTTTCTAACCCTTTCAATTTAATTAACCCTTTGATATCTAATTAATTAGGTTAATCAAAAAAGTCGGCTTCCCCTTTGATCTAGGACTGGCCAGCCCCTACTACTAGCATTAGACGGAATAAGACCCTGATAGAATTTGTAACTTTATAATTTTGAAATCTGCTGTTTTGTAGGTTTCAGTTCCATACTATCGGCAGCCACGTTGTAACAAGGGGATAATCAACTGATATTATAGTTAGAACTGGAAACCGCATATCTGAGGACCTGCAATTTTTAACAAAGAATGAATTTTTGTATGATCTCCAAAATACATTTAATGTTGCATTCATAAATAAAATTGCAATATTCTATACTTGGAATCACTAAATATAATCCGTTACTCAAAATAGTCTATTACACATGTAAGTGCATATTTAGAAAATAAATACAATATAGTGATGAACGAGTTCCGGTATTTCGTATTTGTAAAATTCGTAGCTGGACAATTTTCCGTCACAGTCGAATCAAACCTCTTTTTCCGGCGAATGGATCTGGTAATACTTCAGTTATCCTATATCTTTACGCCCAGCTCCTTTCCCCCACTCCTTAGTTCGTTCAAGGACTGTCGCTTAGACAGTGGAAATACGGAAACACCTACCCAGGTAGCATTTACGTTATAATAATTCCTACTTTATCGGCACAGGGCCACGAAATTTGCTATTTTACACTTAAGAAAAGTTCGAGGACATTTTGCCGTGTACTATTTTGCAATAAATATAGTTTGTGGCACACAACATCTGGTGGAGAAACAGGGGAGGGGTGGGTGGCATGTCCGTCGCGAGAGGGGAATTATGTCCCTCACAGCACATGTGTCAACTTTAATTTCGAAATTAGAAGTAAGGCAATTATTATTCTATATTTTCTGAAATTAAAATAATTTTATTGAAATGAGATTTATATAGAGTCGGGACTATTCGATTATGGGGGAACAAGCATATCCAGAATACCTGCATTAACATCCTATATTCAAAAACATTTCCTTTCTTTCATCTTTTATCAGTGACAAATTTTTAGAATTTACAAACTATTCACAGCAACATGTACAAACAGGAAGAAATATATATTATTAAGAAACTATGTTGTATGTATTGCAGACGGCATCCCCGTACTAAAATTATTTTTAAACATGTATATTTATCCTCTCGAGCACACGTCCGTGGTTTACGATGTGCATAATAAAAAGCCTTCTAGAAGGCCATAAAATCTTTCAGGAGAACGATGTACCCACAAGCAGGCAACAAAGGCGGGTAGCAAGAGACAGAGCAGGTTTTCTCCGACTTGCCTTACATTCGCCGCTACTAACAGGCCTGCCTGTCTGCCTACCAAGCCGGCAGCCGCGAACTTCAAATGGGGAATCAATGTTAAACTTCATTCCTTCTCATTGCACCAATTTTAAAGATAACTATTTCAAACAAAAAGTATTCTACGTGAAATTTCTTAAAGAATGATGCTACGTTAAAATATTTTGCTATTTTTTTTGTTTAATATGTTTTTTTTTTATTAAATGTAAATGTTGAAATTTACATATTAAAAAGATGGTTAAATAATAATTTTTTTTTCTTTCAAAAAACAGTTTTATGTAGTAATATTCTCTGAGGAAATCGCGTCAACGTGTTTTTTGTTTGAAATAGTTATCTTTAAAATTGACGCAATGAGAAAGAATGTTGTTTAACATTGATTTCCCATTTGAAGTTTGCGACTGTCGGCTTGGTAGGCAGGCCCGTTAACTACACCTCTAACAAGACGCGCCGCATGCACACTTGATCGAGGACGCCGTCTCTCCCGGGAAATATTGACGCACCACATCATAAACAGAAGTTAGGTTTATCCAGGGGGCCCCGGACCGTAACAAGACATCGGGCTGCTGCCGATATATAGGCTACGATCTCAATCATCCTAAAGGGATCACTTACAATACAAAATTCTCTTTCTTTAATCCGCGAACGAGTCGAGTCAAGAACCGCCTTCGTCCATCGCACGTTTCTCCCCACGCCGAGTTCGTCAGGGCGTTCTTCGGGCTATGGAGTTCCGGGTTCGAATTCCGTCGAAGCCAAAGAAGCGTTTTAGATGTAAGTTACGTATAACATGTGAGCGCCCTCCCAGATCAAAAATCCCCGCACAGAATAAAATATCTCTGCAAATCGACGCTCAAAGTCTACGATGTAGCGAAACTAAAACGTCGCAACTGCAAAAATTTAACAATCCGAAAATTTTAATTAACACCCGTCTTACGTGGTACCAAACCGGAGGATATCTCAAGCGATGACTCACATAACCTTTATCAAACTACATTGCTTTGTATCAACCTAAGAAATGGGTATTTAGATTTTAAGGGGGAAAGCACTTAATGTTGCACGCTCCTTCTCATTGCCAATTATTAAGAATTTCATTTGTGCTCCACGTTGCTGTCTTACGTATAACAAGAATGGCGGAGGCGGTACTTCAAGAATACCGGTATTCTCGATCACGTGGCTACATTCGGTACTCATCATTTTCGGGTCATGCCGGACGTTTGTTTTTAAGCACCATCTTTTAGTTAATTGTAAGTTAGTTCTAAAATTATAAACGTGTTAGGGCGACTTTTGAATTGGCGCGCAGTCCTGCCATGTGACTGGAGTTCAAGCTAATAGCCGACTATTGCAGGGGGCAACTAGCTTAACTACAAGTGCACTTGCATAAAGCCCCTGTCACATTGCCAAATATTTTCCTTCAACTATATTTGACAATAACATTTGAAGACCTAATACGGGCATCAATGTTTCCTTTCATCAATTTTTTTTTTTACTGGGAGAATCTAATTTCAATTTTTATTTACAAATTATTTTCAAAGTGAGATATTGCTTTTGTTTTTCCATGCGGTCGATTACAGGAAGAGATATAAGGAATGTTGTAATTTATTTTCGCTTCTTTACTCAATTAAAATTTTATTTATCAGACGTGTTTCCTGCACAATGAAATTTAATGCCTCCGAGCTCGTAATATTATGTGCGATATTCACTTAAAATAGAATTCATGGCCACACAGCTTCTACATAAATTAATTATCTTTATAACCTACTTCGTTTCCAGCAAATGTTCTGCATTTTAAAGTTTTTTGACGTACATATTTGTCGTGCACTATTCTGATTGGCTGAGACCATCAAACATCAAATAAATTTTAGAAACGGTCCAATTTTCAAATGTTTGATGGAAATTGAAGGCATCCAACTTTTTCAGACAATTATGACTGCATTTATGACGTTTCGATGACGTCATAACTGTCCAGATTAAATTTAACAAACTTATTAGAAGTAGTTTGACAGAAAAATTTGACAGTGTGACAGGGGCTTAAGGTCATCCATATGGATAGTACTTTTATTATCTCGCTCTATATTATAAATAAACACATACACCCAGTGATAATCAGCGAGCTTATGCTACAAGTCACTGTGTGACTTTAGGATTTCTGCATCACTGTTTCCAAACTTAAATATATGCCTAAAAACACAGACACTACGCAAATTTCCAAAGTAAAATTTATAAATGAACGGAGGAATTGAAATTATTGATGAATGTGGGGAATTTCTCCGATGATATTCTGAAACACACTGCACGAAAAAGTCGCGAACATTTGTTTTACGACAATATTTCTACGCCCGTGCGCAAAACAGGCGACTTGGGCAGGCCAATTAGAAGCAAGACGTGAAAAAGGCTGTAAGAGAGGAGCAGCTGGCTGGGTGTAAACATTTAGGGCAAACAGGGAACACTCAGACTTCAAGTATGTCGACAGGTGCCACTGTTTGTCCAGCATACCATCGTACAGCCAAGCGCAGGCGAGTTATAGACTTCCTCCAAGAAAATGTCAGATATACTTTACCTGATTACCTAAAGAAAATTACAGTTTTCCAGTTGCAGAGAGCACAAAATAATTTAAAAAAAAATTGTATATGTGTCTGAGAAATAACTAACACTAAAAAATGTGACTAACTTCAACTATACTGAGTGTATACACACACGATATTACGAAATTAAACACCAAGACTGCAGTAGATGATTCCTTATGGGGAAAAAAAAAAAAAAAAAAAAAAAAAAAACGTTGAAAATATATAGGACACAACAAACGTAAACGGAATATCAAAAGAGATATGAGACTTCGAAAATTGGGTTTTGAAATCGTATTTTTGCCGAATGCATTGTACAACGACTACGAAGTCCGCAGCAAAAAGGTAACTTATGATTTCCATGTTACAGATACACATAAGTAATGAGCTGGCCATCCTCGGTTGGTGCGCACTGTTCGGCTTGAGGAAGTGATACGTCAGCACATCAATGCCGTGCCCTTCACTAGTACACGTCCCATAGCGCGTCAAATGGACGTGTCCCATTCAACCGTGTGGGACGTACTGTGGGGTAAATCGCCACCATCCCTATTGCTGGCAGAAAGTACGAGGCATTTAGCGAAAATAACGTTTTCAAAAACCAATTTTGACACGATCATATCTCCTTTAATATTCTGTTTAGGTATATGGTGTCCTATATATTTTCGACTTTACTTTTCAAAATGAATCACCTTCCGCAATTTGGGCGTTTAATTTTCGAACATTCTGTCTGTGTGTGTGTATGTATGTGTGTTTGTATATGAATGTGTGTGTATATATATATATATATATATATATATATATATATATAGACACACAAGTATACACATATACACACATTATACATATATATATATAATGTTGAAATTCAAACCACGCCATATATAGACTAACATAAACTATAAATCCTTGTAGAAAAATGTTCGGAAAATTCTTCTAGTATTTTTAAATCGAAATTGAAATTAGCCGGGAGCTGGCGGCGTCACGTACGTGTGTGCACAACACGTTGCATAATAACGAAAGCGAACGCAACAGGCAGGCACGCGATGCGAAGAGCACCTGCGCATAGGCGTCGCTAGTGGCCACGTGTTAGTACACATGTGTCGAACTACGCGAACAATGGGAGAATAGCAATTTAGTACTAAAGACCGCCAGAAGTGACCGCATTTTATTTCCAACACACATAACAGCAGTATTGGCGATGTAGGGTCTGCACATATTTTCATAGTGGTCTACGTATGGGCTATCGCCGCATGACGCACCAGTGCTGTTCGCCTTCGTGATATGCAACTTGGTTGCTACGTGACGTCAGCTGCCGACGAGGTTTCGCTAACTTCAATTTCAATTTTAAAATAACGGATCAATTTTCCGAACATTTTTCTATAATGATTTATAATATATGTTAGTCCATGTATGGCGTGGTTTGATTTCGACATGAGGTTTAAAACACACACACATTATATATAATTATATATTATATAATTATATATATATAATTAATGTTGCGTGATATATATATATATATATATATATATATATATATATATATATATATATATATATATATATATATATATCACGCAACATTAATTATTCATTTACATACAGTATGTGCATAAAGTGATGAAGAGCGAAAACAAATAATAATAAATTCGGCCAAAGAACATCGGTGTAGGCGCTCCACGAAATAATTTAACTGAATATATGGTCTGAAAAGTAATTGTCTAAAGTGAATACTAAGGACAGTACATACTTTGAAGGTGGAGCTGGATCATCAGTTTATTACAGGAAGTATTTAAGATTAAACAATGAGTGTCTGGATAATGTATAAAATGACAAAAAGAATATCCAAAATTTGCTAAAACCATCAACACTCACCAGGTGATTTAGCGTATATACACAAGCTAGCCACCCTTCTTTTTCATTGGATTTTATAATGCAGAAGCATAACTGATAAGTTAACAACGGATTGTTAGTCAGCACGTTCAGGCAAACGGAAAGTCACCTTACCATTACCATAAATCGAAGTATTTTTGTTATTATTGCATTATGCTTATCAGCTTTTACAACAGCTGGCAAGTTGGAAACATACACCACAGTTGACATGATACTGTAGTCTATGTACTAAGGCGCAGATTCTTAAGGGAGACATCCTCGACGAAAGTGCTGCAGAAAAAATTGGCTACAGTGCTGCATATCTCGTTTTCATGTATGGATATATGCGATTTCCGAAAAAAAAAAACAAATATCATCAAATTGTATCTCTGAAAAAATGCGAGGGCGTCAATTACCATTTTAATTTACGAAAAGTGAATGAACTGTCCAATCAAATAACTTGGTTTAATGTGTAAAACTATTCACATTTACAGTAGAGGTCCCCTTGGCAGCATCAATACGTGTGCTATAGCACCCAGAATCAATACTCCCCAGTCAGTATTGTACAAGTATGCAAACAACGAAAGACTAACTGTCGCATACATTTGATCAGCAAAAAGTATAAGCTATGGATCATGCCAATTATCTTTACCAGTAGGAATTTTCACAATTATTCCTTGAGCAAAGGGTGTTGTATTGTCATTTCCACAAACACATCATGCTTAAACATGAAACCATCCGTACTAAACATCTGTCAGCAATCACCAACAACGGTTCATTGCGAATATGTGAGCCAGAAACACTGCATAACTCGAACAGATATGATCCCAGCACAACAGTGCAACTGCTCATAGCTCATGTTCCATGCGGAATCATCTAAATTGCGTATTCCTTGTATAATGAACAGGTCACGGAAGTTTCACTGCTTGGCCACCACGATCCCCTGACCTCAAACCCGTTCATGTTTTGGGACGTGTTCTTCATTCTGGATTGCGTATTACATGTGGGGGTAGTACAATGAACTCTTTTCTATGAAAGTGTTGACAAATGCCTCTTGAAGGCTGTTCACGGTAAAGTGAGCACTTTAGGAATCAACCTTTAAAAAATGTCACTGCCCCTACCTGCATATAGTTTAACACGCACACTGGCTGGCATGCGCCCAGTAAAGTTGGTAACGACGGAATGGAAGAAGTTCCATGTCTAAACATTGAATTAAAAGTGAAGTGTTAACATTTGTAAATACTGAGATAATTTCTGTTGTTTTGTGAAATTTTACTGCATATTTTTTGAGTATAAACTAACAAATTTGAAATATATTTAAAATTTTAATAACAATTTCGAAGTGTTACTTGACCGATACACGCATAGAGTTATCATGCCCATGACAATGTTAAATATACATATAGTGTAAGAATACACAATATACATACACGTAGATCTTAAGAAGGGCTTTCGGAAGGAAGTACTCATTTTACCATGCATGAACAGCGTATACGTAAAATATTCTTTAATATAATTGCCGTCTGCTCACTTCATCCCACAACCTGCTATCACCACGAAAATACGTATTCCTATAAAGGAAACGTGCCCACACCTTGCTCCGGAATACAAACTTAGGACCCTTCGTTTCAAAGACAGTCATTCCTGCAGCCACTTAGCCTGGCCTTCCTCCTTGCTATGTGCGCAGACACCTGAAAAATTCGCGGATTTACATGGAGGCAAGCAAGACTTAAAGAACTTGTAAGTCTGTGTCACTCTGGTAAATGTTCAAAAACTTATTTGCCACCTCCTGGATAACTCCAAGCTAATAATAACAACCACGCAACAAAATGCAGGCTCAAGGATAGCCCCCCCCCCCCCCCCAGTGGCAGCAAGGAGCCGATGAGCAGTTGACATAAGCTTGATTCTACAAACGAATATGAAGGCTAGCCTACACGCTGTTAAAATTTTCCGTATATTTACGGAGATTTTTACGTAAATTCACAGTAAATATACGGAAAAACTTTCCGTAATGACGAAAAACGGAGTTCGTATTTCACATAACTTCTGGTTTCGGGCACGAACAATGCGAGTCTACACGAACCTTTGTTCGCCACCGTAACCAGGATATTATCGATTCTGCGGCAGTGAAGGCTATCCATGTTCTTTCAAAAATAATAAAGTAGCAATAGGAATCTGTAACACTTAACAACACTTAAAATACAGTAACAATAGAAACCAAAAAATTTGCTTATGTGACCAATATAGAAACTCATATGTTATACCAGATTCACCACGTGAGAGCTGTAGGTAAGTGGTTAGGATATCTTTCTTAAGTATATGTATCTTTCTTAAGTATATAATATTTTTAATTTCTTAAATATCCTTTTTTATACACTGTACAACACCCACATTTTGAAAATTAGAATAATATAGATACTAAAAATTATTTAAACTAGAAGTACAGAAAACTAACTAGAGAATTTAGGGAGAGGTTCCGTGAATTTTACGGAAAGTTCGTTTTTGAAAATCGATGTGTCCGTAATTTTACGGAAAGTTTACAGACACCTCTGGATAAATTTTTACCAGCACTTTTCGTAAAATGAAGTAATATTTTTTAACAGTGCAGGCCACTGAACCTGCGAGTTTACCTCGTCTCTCTCTCCAAGTGGTCCTTTTACTTGCGACTTTCAGAGAACACTTTCAGAGCAGCGCATGAACTACAGGGCCCGGAGAGTGGGCCATGGGCAAATATGGCACGAGACTATAGGAACTAGAATCGAACCAGTTTAGCTCGTTCTTGCTGAAAAGTGGAGCACGTCCACTAACTTCAACCAATTATTCACACCATGGTTATAACTGCCAATGACATAAATGTATACTGTTCGTCTTGCAAGTTTGGAAACTTTAAATGATATAACCTTAAAAGTCTTCTGAAATTCCTACTATTCTCGCTTGCCTGTTGTTCCTGCATTTTCTCTTGGTTTTATGATTATATTTCGTCAAGTTCTGTACAGTAAGAGCTCACGATAATCGACAATAGTGTCGCCAGAAGGTAAGAACTTGTAATTAACAACAAAACCTTGTGTAACGTCAATCTTGATTTATAAAGAGTTTGGGAGGTTTTAGCAACGTCTAAAGGGGCCACGGTGGCTGAGCGATTAGCACGCCCGCCTCCACCAAGGCGAACCGGGTTCAATCCCCGGCCGGGTCACAGGATTTTCGCAAGTGGGAAACGTGCCGGACGATGCCGTTGGTCGGCGGGTTTTCTCGGGGATCTCCCGTTTTCCCTGCTCCTTCACTCCGGCGTCGCTCCATATTCACTTCAATCACCATCATCGGCTCTCAAGACCTCGCTGATAAGAGTCGCCTAAATATCTTCACTTCACTTCACCAACATCTAAGCACTACTCACTTCATGCACGTTTATCGATCGAGCTGGAACTCACTGTTGTGACAAAGCAACAGGTATCCCGCCTTTGCTGTTAATAATGCTTCGTCAGTTTATACAGTACCTAGTAGTCCTTTATTCATGTATAGTTCTTTCTATTTGCCATGGTCGAAAATGGCTGCAAAGGAAACTTTAACCGGAAGACAAGTTCCCTGCCGGTATCGCGTAGATTTACCATTGTACTAACCATTTAAGTGCTGTTACCAATACTTGACGTTCGTTCTCTACCTCCCTCGCTGTGGAGCCACTGGTCACCAACAAGAAATTTATAAAACCAGCGACGCACTTTCCAGTTCTGAAATCGCGTCAGTGCTTCATTAATTTATGCTGCCGTATTTTACAGTTTGAATTCATGCAAAAACTACCCGTAAATCGTGCTTACACAAAGCACCGTAACACGTCCTGTGAAACCTGCATTCAACCTGCAAATGGTGTTAAGAATTGTAACTATGGCGACCTTTAATAGCTATTACTTACGAGTCCGTCGTTCCTGTATTATTTAGAGGTTTGTTTTGTACTGCAGCCGTCATCCATGTTTGTTATTTGCCAAGACCCGGACACGAACAATATATTTTTCTCCTTGAAGCAGCAGCGACACTTCTCCCAGCGTACTGCGCATATGCAAGTACGTGTTTTATCTGCGGAACAAAAGGGGGTGTGGCTGTGTTGGGGATACGGCCGTTTGTTTTGCGTGAATACGTCACGTTGACGCGTTTGAACGTCTTGATGTTTATTCTACGTTCCCGGCACCGCTTCACACGATCATATGGGGTTTTATGGGTATCACTGGATTGCTTTTGAGATACTCTTTCCAACCGTATACGATTTCTGTATTTCGACCTGGTTTTTTAACGAGTATAGGCCGACATAGTGTTAAGTTTTCTTAATTTTTTACATTAAACGCATACAATTTCACCATAATCACGCCACGTAAGTGTTTCATTCACGCAATCGATTTATCTTGACGAGGGCTGTCGATTGAAACTTAAACGAGTGTCGTAGCTTCTCCTAATCAAAAGTCATACTACGAGGAAGTTATGAGACGCGGCGAAACAAACTCAAAATTACGCCCCCCCCCCCCCCGATGCTTCGCAGTTCTCACTCAACGTAACATATTCTTTGATCCTTTGGCAATCGAGTGGTGTAACTGAATTTTGAATGTAGACAATAGATTCGGAGCTGCAATGCAAACTGTATCCCCCGATTCTGTTATCAACGATTTTCTGGATTGCCTCACACTATGGTCGCGAATTTAAAAACGTCTTCACTTCAAAAAGGAAACGAGATCCGGTATCACGACAATTCCCGTTCACACTGCCTGCCGTAGCGCTGCTGGTATAGGCCGTTCACGGTAAAGTGAGCACTTTTGAAGCCCTAGTTACTTTTTCTTTCAACCAATTTATATCCTCCCACCACTTGTCAATGTAAAACCTGCCATGTGAGTAATAAACAGAGTTTATACATTCACCATGCCCAAAACCAAAAGTCCGAGGCCACAATGAAATGTAAAAATTGCTTCAAAAAGTGCTCACTTGACGAGAACGGCCTATACAAGTTCACGTAAGGAAATGTGAAGGGAAGTGTGGGGTTGGAGCAGCAGACCGCCCACACGCACCACTGGCCCAGTTTGCCCAGAGTGCATCTCGGTGCGTGGGTGCCGCTAAGATCATCGCCCCGCGACTGTATCTGTAGCTCCGCCTGGGAAGGCAACGGGTCCGCCCATGTACAGGTCACACACAGTACATCGCTGTGCTGTGACTACAAGCGCCCACTCCTGCACTGTAAACAATAATGGGAAAATTGCATGACAAGTGCAAGGTAATATTCACAAACTTGAGGGGGAAACATAGTTTTCCTTACAGGTGAGGTAAAATTACCGCACTCTGAGGTAAAATTCACGTACATTGTAGTGGAAAATCTCATACATGGATGCGAAAATTATCGTACGACGCGTGCATCTCTTCAGCATTCTCAACAGCTAAGTGGGGAGGACGGGCGTAAGGAATAATAATAATATTCACTGATGCCTGCTGTCGTCGTGGTGTAATGGATAGTGCATCGGCCTATCGTGATAGAGGACCATGGTTAGCGCCCACACACCAGCAAGAGTCGAGGATTTTAGTGTTGAGGTTTCGGTTACTATTCGTCAGAGAATATAGATAATAAAATGGTTAAAAGTACAAATACTCCGGGGTATTTTTTTAATATAATTTTATTACATAATATAGTTAAATTGCCCTTACTTGTATATAATTATTCCCCCACTTTTTTCAGGTACTTTTTCCGTACGATTAGGGGATACTACTTTACTTATCATGTAATTTTATTTTACATTTAAGAGGTAATTAGCTTCCCTTGCATGTACGGGAATTTTACCTCAATTTTATTTTACACTGTGCTCGCTGCATTCGCCTCACGCACACTGTTAAGAACTTTCCCTTCATTTTACAAAAGTTCTGGTAAAAATTTATCCAGAAAATTTATCCGTAAAATTACGGACACATTGATTTTTATAAAAATAGACTTTCCATACAGTTCACAGAACTTCCAGTGGAAAAAGGGAACCTCTCCATTAATTTCCTTGTATAAGCTGTTCACGGTAGAATGCGCACATTTGAAAGCCCTGCTTAAGAACTACTTACATGCATGTTGTGTATTCCTCCGCCTTATGTAAAATTAATATTGCTATGGGTCTCGTTACTTTATTCAAGCGTCGGTCAAATTAAACTGTGAAATTATTTAGAAAGTAAATACTTCACAAATGTGCTCTTTTTACACTTCGATGCATTAAAAAAAACAGAAAGTGAAAGAATTAATTTTAAATTATCAAAAACGGTTACCTAGCACTTTTTATTCGACGCTAAGATATGGAACTACTTTCCATCCATTGTTACCAACTTTACTCGGCGAATGTCACTCAGCGCGCTCATTAAAATATACGCATTCCAGGGCAGTGATTTTTTTTCTAAGGTTCATTTCTAAAGTGCTCACTTTGTCGTGAACAGCCTTTTAAGTTTTTTTACTTACAGTTCAAAAAAAGAGATAACGAAAAAATATTTAATTTTTGTTGTTTGGGTATTCTATCAAAAAAGATACTTACAAACAGTTAGAATTTTTCTTAACTGAACAAGATTTGAACCCGGATAAAAAAAAGTTTGAAGTCGGTGACTAACCAATCACCGGCTTATAACTCTGGTATATGTACTACAGTCACATAAGAAACTTTTGAGTTTCTAGTCAGGTTTTTGTATTTTAAGTGTTGCTATATGTTACAGACTCGTGATAATGCTTTTCGATCTCTGAAAGAATAACACTTAGCAGCGTTTAGATCCTAAATTCCGCAGAAACGATAATGTTCTGCTCGCAGTGACGAAGAAAGGTTCGTATAGACTTGCCATAGTTCGTTCCTGTTCGTTGTATTTACGGAGTCAGCTCCTTTTCCGTCATTAATTATTGCGTTCCGTATATTTACTGTACATTATCGTAAAATTTACCGTAAATATACGGACATTTTTAACTGTGCAATTAGGATGTTAACGAAAGGAAAATTTAATTCGTATTATATTTCTGACACACCCTGCTCAGATTGTACACAGTACATGTAAAGACTGTTCACGATAAAGTGAGTACTTTTGAAAACAACCTTAGAAAAAAGTTACTGCTCCTACCGGCATATATTTTAACGGGCACACTGAGTAGCATGCGTCCAGTCAAGTTGGCAACGATGGATGGGAAGTAGTTCCGTATCTTAACGTCGAATAAAATGTGTTAAGAAACGATTTCTGGTAACTTAAATTTTTCGCTTTCCGTTGACATTTTTCTAAGGTTGATTTCAAAAGTGTTCACTTTATCGTGAACAGTCCTTAGTACGGGATATGGTATTAACGGCTACTCGCCAGTTGTGAGTGGCGGTCAAGACAGCGCTATGAAATACATGCGTGGAAGTGAACATTATACTACCCATTTCGCACTTGCAAGGTAAAAAAGAAGTTTCCTTTAGTCCGGGGGGGGGGGGGGGTATTTTACACTTTTATAATGTTTTAAATCGCGGCTTTATAAAAATCAGATAAGTAGAATGCAATAATTAACTCAATAATATCGAACGTAATTGAAAACCATGTGAATAGGGACCTGCGAAAATCGCGTTATTATTTGAGGACATGTTAAACTTAAAAACACTTTTCCTTTGCAATACGTGCGTCATTGGACCATTCTTTATTTGACACGCCCCGGGTAACACTGCGCCAATAAATGACCACGTCACAACTGTGCGCACCACATCACGTGCAGTTCGCTCAGAAAGGGTGCCACTTAACATTTACGCAGCAACCAAAGGAGAAACGACGTCGGATTTAAGTATATAGGTCTACAGTACTATGAATTTTAGCTTGGTGTAAAAAAAATAACGCGAATTTCGTAGGTCCCTACACATCAGTTGAGAACCTACTGGAAGGCAAGCCCAGCATTCATTCCATTTTATATAAAGCTAAACAGTGTATTGTAATTTAACACTTTGTAGAGTATGCTCGAGTGTAGCACGAGCAAAGCTAACTTGAAAATTTCTTTGTTGTTCAGAACAAAACTCGCATAGATGTGCAGTCTCTGTTCGGCATGACCTCCACAAGAACACGGCAGTGCAGTAACAGTGATATTGCTAACGACATGTCTTTTTTTATATCACTCAAAGGGACATGATTGATTGTACATCCATTTGTACGATAAACACATTTGATTGGGTCAATATCAGTTCGGCTCTCCACTGGTTGATGATCGGCCAATAACGAACGCCGTAAAGTACAGGGTAGTGTCCGGTGTGGCATGGACCAATAGGACAATGGTGAGTTCTAAGAGAGACACCAACAGAACCGGTGTTCTTGCAGTAGTGGATATAGGTGACTCACTTCTAAATTGTATTAAGTGCCAGTAAACGTGTGCAGACCCTAATATGTTAAAAATCCCTAAAAATTTTACCATCGATTGTAGCTATAAAAAAAAACCTATGATTGGATTACAAGTGATACATCACACGATTATATGAAGTCCTCACAATATTGGGAAATTCGCATAGCACAATAAGAACGGCCTCGAGGCCGGGCCGAGCTGCGCGCGGAGAGTGATGACCGCGAAGTGACGCGCTGGCTCGGAGACGTCATGCTCCATCACTGTCGCGCGCAGCAGCATCCCTCGTCAGCCATCTGCCGCCATACGTCCAGAATGACCTTGCTCGTCCTCGACGCCGGACAGTAGCCCACAGGGTTGCCACCTTTTTTACACTGGAAAATTCCCTGACATTTCCCTGATTTATAGACAAAAATAATCTTTTTTCACTGACCTTTTTCTAACACAACTTTTTCTGTAAGGATTGACACCTTTTCATTATAACACACTTTTACACCAAAATACTTCTCTCATCTTACAAAATTGGTCACTACATAGATTGCAAACAAAAATGCCTATGCATTTAGTACACAATAATTAAAACAATTTTATAAGATTCTGGCAGCGGTGCACGACTGATGACAGAACTGCGAAATATATCATAAATATCACAGACTTCCCTGACATTTCCCTGTTTTCCAGACCTGTGGCAACCCTGCGCCCACCTATACGCTAGTCACGTTAAAGAGAGCACTTGTGAAAGCCATCACATTTGGAATAATAGTCAATAAATAGGCACTAACTTCCTAGTGCGGTGGTTATATACTCACTGTCTTTATTACTTACATTGCAATATTTACTTTAAAAATATGGCTGAAGGATTAAAAAAAAATGGCGGAAAGGGAAAAGTAACTAGGGCCTCAAACGTGCTCACTTTACCGTGAACAGCCTATACCCCTGACACTACGTTCCTTCGGTACCCACCCCCCTCCACGCCGACTGGACGAGGTTTTACGGCTCACACAACGCTTGTTTCTACACGGCCAATCAAATACAAGGATACTTTCATAAGTCATGGCCAGCTTGTGAAGGTGCGGCAAAAGTAAAACATGGAGCAGCGCTAGAATGCAGGGGCGGGGAGAAACAGGAGATCTCCAGAAAAACCTGCCGACCAGCGGCATCGTCCTTAAAGGGAGGCAGAACGCACTTACGAATGCTATCAAGAAAATGGGACCGTGTGTATGAATGAAAAGGGGTGAGAAGATGACAATAGAAAAAAGAACATACATGAAAAATCTGCAAGGAAAGCACATACAAATAGTTCACATTCTTCGTAATATTCCCCCAGGTCTTTCACACATATTTGCCAACCAACGACAGGGAAGACGTTGAAGACCATCGACTGCGTGCTATTAATGTCTTAATTCAGTGCGCAGCAGTTCAATATGGCTAAGCTTTATCATCCGGCGCTTCTTCTTTTAACTCCGCATGACACTGACGTGCTTGTCTGATTCGGGGAACTGCAATTTTCACGCATGAACGTTGCTCAACTTTGCTGACGTCCACCTCGAAGCACGGTCTGTACCATATTGACGTTTCCGCGTGCTGCTACCGGGTACACATGCACACTCACGCCACCTAACGGTGGCATTCAGTACTATTTACAAATGGGTTTCAAATTCATATAATGTTTTACTTTTGCGGCATCTTTACCACATGCTATAACGCGGTTGCCATGACTGATGAAAATGACCCTGGTATTTAGCAGCCATTGGTGTACATGGGCAGAAAAGAGAGGGGGCAGGGATACTTGCTGTGGGTGTTATATTATTTGATTTATTAATATATTACATAGAAATGGCTCTCACACGTGAGGGAAAGAAAAAAAAGAGAGAGAAAAAGAGAGAGATTAACTGTCAGGTATTTTAGTGTAGATGGAAATTGAGAGAGAAGAAAGAACATATGACATTTGTGAAGAGACTCCTAGTTGAAAATTACTGCGATTGGAATATTTCGAGAAAACTTATAACCTTGATAATAACAGTTCAGTAACTCAATAATACCTATTCCACACTTACAAATAATACCTACATAGGTTGTGGTGAGTCACTGTACCTCTACTGTCACGAAAGGTTTTCACATTGTGACAACTACAACGAAAACAGTGTGTTATTTGATCGTCTTTGTAGTTTTTGTAATGTAGAAGGTTAACTATATAGAGGATTGATAGTAAATTACAGTTTATATCATTTTAAGAATAAGTGAAATTAACTGCAATAGTCTTATTTTTGCAGTTCGTTTCATGATAATATTATAAATGACTCAGCTTTCTGTAGGGCTACACTTAAGTTCTGTATTTGTTTAAAAATTATAGTCATGTAAATTTAATTTGTACAGTAAAAATCTGTTTTTAAACTTAACGGAGATGCTTCCAGATTATCTTTGCCCTCTACGTCTCTAATTAGGGTCGCCTATTTTAGCAACTTTTAACAAAACATATATTAGAGCCGGCGAAATTCTCTATTAGGGTAAAAAAAAAACGTGCCTCAGGTGAATTTACTCTTTCCGCAGTAAGCAAACAAATGCTTTGTCAAGATACGGACGTATATTAGTGCAGGAGTGCTCTAAAGAAACAGCACGTTCATCAAAAGTGAAATCAGTAAAAGAAAAAGCGATTGATGACGCCACCAGGAAGAAAAAAAAAAGGGGGGGGGGCTGCCGACCCCCTGGTGTTTCTAACAAATCCAAGCCTCGTCACAAAGAAAGACAGTCCTCCAGACCAATCTTTCTCTTCTAGTGTTTCAAATACCCTTTCAAAAAAGATTAGCCTTTCCCATCCTCTTTCCTAGTAGAAATCTTTTTCTGCTTCATAAATTATGTGCATTTTTGCAATACTTTTCTGCCGAAATATTTTTATGGTGCCTATAACGGGTTTCCCCCTCCCTTTGTAACAGTTAGGTCAGTATGGGAGCTAAACATGGCTCCAACGTTTACCCAATCCAGTAAAGCCTCGAGAATGTGCCCTTGTAGTTAGAACCTTCCCTGGATGCCTAGGCGTATATGAGTCAGCCCTGAGACGCACTTAGGTCCTATCCCGTGCCCAGGACCTCCTACTCTCATTTTAGTTTGACGGTAGGTTAGAAAAAAATCGCATTATTTCCAAACGGCAGCGCCACGTTTTCCGCATAACTTCAAGGAGCACACAGCTTAAGCACCCACTGCATACAAACGTGGCTGACAATGCATCGAATACCAAGACTCGGCTTACACAGTGAACTTTAATGATGACAGACACTGTACGCATCAAAACAAGATTATCGATAACACGAAGTAAAGGAGCATAAAAACCAAAACATTTTACACCTAAATTATAGGCTGTTCACGGTAAAGTGAGCACTTTTTAAGGCCCTTCTAAAATTTTCCTTTCATCCAATTTACATCTTCCTGCTGCTTTTTAATATAAACATTGTAATGTTACCGATAAACACAGTATATACATTTCACCACTCTCAGAACTTAATGCCTGAGGCTGCAATAAAATATATTTATTAGTGGTTAATGACTGATGGGAGGACATTAAAAAGTGCTCACTTTACCGTGAACAGCCTATAATGAAGAACATTTTTCACAATTGTCTCGTCGACAGCAAGGCCATTAGAGTGGGTGAAGAGTGAAGAGTTTGGGCGGCTCTTAACAAAGAGGTCTTGAGAGCCGATGGCGATGATTGAGGTGAGCATGGAACAGCGCCGGAATAAAAGGGAGGGGGGAACCGGAAATCGCCGAGAAAACCCGCCGACCAACGGCATCGTCCGACACGATTCCCACATGCGAAAATCCGGAGTGACCCAGCCGGGGATTGAACCCGTTTCGCCTTGTTGGGAGGCGAGCATGCTAACCGCTCAGCCCCCGCGGCCCCAAGATTATTAGAGACTGAGCAAGTTTCCCAGAGAAGCAGGAGCAAGAAGCGACTCGCTCGCCAATGGCCCTGCAGTAACGAACCAGAGCAATGTTCACCGGCAGCGATTTAAGGTATAGTCTATTCGCGGTTTCTTCACCCTTTTTGAATCATACCTTTGAAAAATCTCCCCATGTATGGCGTGTTTAGTTATTTCCAACATACGTCATATATCAAAAGCGTTTTATACTTGTGTTCATAAAAGTTACGGTTTTTTTTTTGTTAAATTGAAATATTATTCATATATTATCTATAAATTATGTCTCATTTATAAATTATTTGAATGAAAAACAGTGAGAAAACATGTGTGTTGGTAGCACCTAGTAAGCATTAGTTCTTATACAAAATACTGTTATAGGCTGCTCACGATAAAGTGAGCACTTTTTAAGGCCCGCGAAACAGCCATTAACCGCTAATAAATATATATTATTGCAGCCTCAGGCATTAAATTTTGATGGTGGTGAAATATATACACCGCATTTATTGGTCACATCGCAATGTTTATATTAAAAAGAATCAGGAAGATAGAAATTGGATGAAAGGAAACACTTATAACGGCCTTAAAAAGTGCTCACTTTAGTGCGCACAAATTCGGTACGTTGTCCTTCGGTGTGATTTTGCAGACTTAGTTATGCTTAGTTTGTAAGAGGCGGAGGAATATCCTGGAAGTAGAACTTTAGCAGGACTTCAGAAAAAACTGGAGTAACCGTGAATGGATTATAACCATGGGAACCATGGGAAATATAATCACGTCAGCTGAACCGCGATTCGAAACCACGTCCTCCCGAAAACGAGTCTGAGGGTTGACCACTGCGACACGTAGGACGGCGCCAATCGCCTTTCAAAGCACAAACATCCGCTTTCAGGCCCGAGTCTGTGCGGAATACGGCCGAAACCAGTTTAGATATATTTATTGTTTCACAAAACCAAAGAAAGAAGAAAGGAAACCCGAGCCGCCAAGACAACCAGAAACTAAAAGCGAGGAGAATTGTTTTAACTTCCTGTTGATGTTGACAGCACGACCGCGCGCTGCTGGAACAATATTCACGGCAGGATGTTTGAAACAAACTGAAGGGGAAGAAACTGAACGAAATGTGAAACGAGCGTGTTATCGCTTTCACAACTGTAAGCATCGCGTCGCGAGATAAAGCGATTCAGGGTAAAGGCGGGGGTCACGGAAGGAATGCCAGACTGTGTTTACTGCACGAAGAGCACTTTCCACAGCCAGTAAACGAGCGTCCACCGCAAACGAGACACGTACGAGTCGGTTGCAAGTAGGCTAGCGGGTGGAAGAGTCCTGGGTTTAATCTCGGGGCCAAGTCATGGGTTTAAGAAAAAAATCTTGATTATTTTGAGACTTACACCTTCCACCTGCTTAGCCGTGACATCTAAAGCCTCAACAATAGACGTGACGTAGCATGGCACAGCATAAGCAGCACAGAAATTACGGCAGCCGTCCGTCCACAATCGAAGGTAACGCAAAAGGAAGCAACTTTGTCTGATCAATGGCAGTGAAGTACGTACGCGGAAAATAAATTTCGCAAGTGCGGAAATTTTGAAATCCTTGATTTGGGCATACTGATTTTCAATGTCATGGCAATTTTAAATTAATTTATTTAGACAGACTGGGGGGTAGGGAGAACACGAGGCGCATTTTAGTATTTCAATTTTCCTAAATAAGTGAACAATGAACTACAAGCGGAAAGGCGGGTACAAAATATGAATTCTTTTGATGGCGGGAAAAGTCATTTGACCTATAAAATTGAGTTAATTCACAATTTTTTTAATGTATACAGGCGTAATTTGACGACAGGAGTTCCTATGCCGTCCGACATTCTGATTTACGGGCGTTAAAATCATCCACAATGAAAGATTGCCATCGTAACGACAAACAATTTACAGTTACGCCGATTAAATCAAGCCACAAGTAAGTTGTACATGTTGGTATTTTAAACTCATTCACTTCCTTATGAACGCATTATGCCACACTCGCAGCATCACTCAAGAAGTGAGCAAAGTCCATAACTGTGACCACAAGATCTTATCACCATTGGCCGCCCTGTGCGTGACTGTGCATAGTAAATCTCCAAAACTTGTCTAAGAACATGAAAAAAAAAGAGGTTACGTTAATAAGCACCATTAATTTATTTCAATTTCCACTGTCTCCGGAGTAAACGACCAACAATTACCGGACAAGTCAACGCGTAGCGTAGCGATCACGCTGCACCAGACCACGAATTCACTCTGGGGAACAAAAATACCAACTTCATTCGGGAGAGGCGTTTGGGTCCCAGGCTAACAGCAGCTAATTTCAGTGCCAAGGGGTTGTGCGCGACCTTTGAAAGTAAACACTTGCATCAGCAGTTCGACGTTTTGACTGTGCGTAACACAGTACCTCAGGTATAAGCTGTTCAGGGTCATTTTTTGAATGAACCTTTGAAAAGTGTCGCTGCCCCTGCAAGCATATATTTTAACGGACGCACTGAGTGACATGCACCCAGTAAAGTTGGTAACGATGGACGGGAAGTAGTTCCATACCTTAACGTCGAATAAAAAGTGTTACATAAAAATTTGTGATAACTTATATTTATCTTATTTCTTTCGCTTAATGTTTTGAAAAATATTTACTTTTCTAATAATTTCACAGTTTCACTTGACCGACGCATGCATAGAGTGATGAGGCATTGGCAATGTTAAATTTACAAAAGGCGGAATAATACACAACGTGCATACAAGTAGTTCTTAAGCAAGGCTTTCAAAAGTGCTCAGTTTACCGTGAACAGCCTATAGAGACGATTGTGTACTGATTTGTCGTGGTGTGAATTCCTAGATGACCGTGCGGTTGGAGCGATGGTATCTAATTGGTTACATCGGGGTTCCATCCTGTTCATGGGTGACACTGCTAACAATTGACGGGCTTTCTGGGTGTACTCTCTGTCCCTGTATCGGCGCATTCAGCCATTTCCCCGCCGTGGACGTCACTTTACTTCGCTCCGTCTGCATATAACTAACGTGACTCTTATTAAAGGAGCTGTCTCGCCGATAGGTGTCGTATAACCTGTAGGTAGAGATCTGAAAAATTCGCAACTTTATGTCGAGACAAGCTAGAAGTCAAAGCATGTGCATTTATATAACTTAAGTCATTGGTACACAAGGTGTTTGACACCTACTGGAGAAGGCACGACCCAATCCCCGCCTTATATTATGACAGCAGACAACCAATGTGCAGTTGATATCGGCATATGTGTACATAAGGCTGTAGAGTCTACCCTGCAGGTCGCTCAAATCGCGAATTCTTCATGTGTCTACCTGCGGGGCTTCCTGACACCTCGGAGCATGAACGCTGCAGGATTGGGCGATCGAGTTATTTTTTTATTTTTTTGGATGAACGCGTGTCCTCGGGGAAACGTGATCGTGCCGGCACGCCCACCTCCGCCCACATTCCTGGCCGACTGCACGCCAGTAGCGGTCCGAGCTTGGCAGCGAACTGGCGGCTCGAAGAGTATTCTCCATTCACGGTACTTCCAACTTTTCTGGAGCCACGCTCAGGTTCTACTTTCAGACTAATCCTCCGCCTCTTATAAACGAAGCTTAAATAAGTGTGGAAAATTAAACCAAAGGGACGTCGCACACAGTGACATGTCGCAAGGTAAGCAGGTCTTCTTCACTGCTGTACTTCCTCAGTGCACGTGGCAGGAGCCAGTAACCACCGTGCTGCCTACGGAAACTGAATGCTTTTCGACCACTCACAAGCGAGCAGCAAGAGACCCATTACACGCGTCCGGTGGCGTCAGCTGCCGAGCTACGTTTTAGTGGCGGAAGTGTAAGCTAGCAAGCAACACGGTACAGAGCAGAGCTGACGTCAGCTTACCTTGCAACAGTTCACCACACGCCACTGGTCGCAACGTATTCGTGCGCTCTCACTTTAAGAAGATTTTACATAAGACCTATTTACTTGGCATTACCAACACACCAATTTTCTCCTTGTTTTTATTCTTATAAATTATAAATTGATTATAAAAATTTTTTAGGTAAAATACAAGAAAGTTCAATTTAACAAAACATAATATAGGTTTTATTGACACAAGTATAAAACGCTTGTGATAAATGGCATGTTTAAGAAACAGTCAAACACGTCATCCACGGGGTGATTTTTTAGAGGTATGATTCAAAATTTGTGAAGAAACCGCGAATAACTACAAGGCCAGGAACAGGGATATTTCGCGAAAATATTCATGGCCATGCTAGACTTTAATATCCTACGTCCACAACCACAACTTCCCTTGGTTATTGGCCGCGTGTATAACGTGAAAAGACGTGTTCTTATTTGACTGGACTAATTGTAATGAAGTACTCGATACTGAACGTCCATGATTCGCGGACAGGCACTTGAGGTACGTGACGTTTGAAATCATCCAACAACGAACGTGCATGTGAACGAAAGTGTTTTGGAGTACAGCTGGTCTTGGAATCTTTTCGCGAAAAAACACCTGTCCCTAACTATGACCCACGTACACACAGTGGATACGGTGTGAAGGTTTCTTTGGTGTGGTCGTGGTGTGATTGGCTGCGAGAGACGACTCTGGCTCTTGTGTCTGACTCGCCATTGCATACTGCGAACAGGTAAACAGGAGTTGATTGACGAACGGCGATCCAACATTTTGAAAGCGAGTGACGCCAATTTTATGGCGTGCGCTGCTCAAGTACGCGGTATAAACGGTTGTTTCGCCTCTGTATGCTAGAGTGCTCTGTGGCAGCGCGATGTTTTGTTGCAGCAACAGTGGCGGTTGTCGCGGAATGTCTTCGAGAATTCCCGGCCAGTTTAACCCAAGCCATCACCCGCGAATAGCCGAAAGGGAACAAAAATGGCGAGAAAAAAAAAACCTGAGAACAAAAGAATACAAGATAATGAAAAAGATGGAAGCATAATAATTAATAAAAGTTATGTTTGAGATAGTAACCCTATCGATGAAAAAATCGCGGTATATAAAAATATTTTGATTCTCACATTTTAAATGCAAACCTGCGATGGGTTTCAATTTATTGGCTCCCATACTGACGTCCAAATCTCTTCACTCACGCACTCTTCACAAAGACCGATTTATGAACTATATGAACATTGTAACTATAATTACTCAGCAATTACATAACTGCCCTGCATTCAAACATGATTATAATAACTAAGAAGCAAGAAAAACTGAGAGAATACGAATTAGAAAAAAATGTCATAATGCGTACTGGTGTTATTTTAAGTGAACGTCGGCGAAACTAGAAAGTTAAATGTGAAAATAAATATTGCAAAATAAAATTTGCATTAGAAAAAAATTTTATTTAAGAAAAACTTATTAAAAGTGATTGTTTAATAAGCATGCATTATATGCAAGTTTGAAAAAGCTATTCTGGATGGATAATTAACATGTAAGAAACATGTGCCTCAACGAACAAAGTTTTATGTCAGTAAACAAAAACTAGAACATTTGTAGGGCAGTAAATACAATAATTATGTGCTCTTTTAGCAAAAGTCACGTCCATCGCCCACTGGAACAACAGCTTCAAATTAAATCACCAGTGTTCTGTTAGACAACTATTCAAGGTCAGCGGGTGTGACAAGCAAAGTGTTTCACTACAACTGTCTAACGAGTTCTGCAATGAGAACGCTCCAGAATACGGCCTTACTGGCAATAGCATTGTCCTTGGTTCACTTACAGCGATTCGCTTATTCATCTAGATTAATTTTCTGGTTTATAGAATTTAGCACGTCCTCGTACACATAAGCAGGAAAGTCAAGAAAGAAGGCATGGGATAAAGTTGCAATCAGCACCACGGGGAGTAGATGTAGACAAACAAGCTGCTTCAAAACTGACTAATACGTCATCATCTCCGCCAGCAAAGTCAGGTCACGTACTGTAGGTACTTTGTCACGCCGCGCCGGTGACGTGTATCGCTGTTTAGTGATGCATCCTTGTAGCGTGGTAGCTGCTGCGCCGGCCGTGACGACGGAACAAGCTATAACAGTGCAATATCGCGGCAATAATGTGGCACAGGGAAGCACGCACATCGCACGAACAAGCGCGAGACACATACGAAAGAGTGACGAAACTTATTTACTGAAACTATAAGCTAAAACTTCTTACTTTACTTATATTATAATACACATGTGCTGCCATCGTACGTTTCCAGCCTGTCTTAGGACTCGGGTACTTAGAGCGCCTCAGGGAATTGAGACTGATTGATGGAATACAACTTAATTTAACAGAAGAACTAATTTTAGTATATTTTCCCCAGCTCATTTACACAATCAGCTCACTTCATTTCACTGCAGGCAACGCCTTTACCCAGACCTTTCGCGATTAAATTCAGGGGATATTTAGGCTTAGCTTGCGCTTTTACAAGGAAAGATTGGCCGGGAGTCTAACAAACTCTCGTCCAGTCTATAACTTAATCTGCATTTTTCTAAATTACCCTAATTAAAGGGACAAAAACAAATAACAGCCTCACTGTTACCTCCTCCCACGAACCTGCGCAGGCAGGGGAGTGGGGGAAAATCAGCATTGGGAACCAGGGTTTGCTGGGAGTACTCGGCTGCCCTTATAGAAAAATAGCTATCGCCTAAAATATTTTGCTGGGTGTGTTAAGAAGGGGGGGGGGGGGGTTAGCTTCTCCTTTCTCCTGTATTGCAAATGAGAACCGCCTGGGTGGTAAAGGGCCCTCACAAGGGCCCGGGCTATCCCCGCTCTGAGCTTCGGCAGTGATTAGACCTGGCGGACATCCGAAAGAAATATTGGATGGCCGCCGACGCTTCAACAATGGCCGGAATTACGAGAAAATGTACCCAGTACAATCTGTTGTAGAAAAGTACCAAGTTAGGATTTTGGAGTCAACTTGGATAAAAACCACTGGCAGCACAAATAGGCTAGTGGAGGGAGAAGTTATGTTAGGATATCACGACTGGGAGGAGGGAAGGACGGGATACCACAAACTGAAGTTACAGTATAGAGAAAAAGTATATGACTGTTCCAAATTTAATTTTTGTAGAGAATAATTTAACAACTTATAAAAATCGCTTCTTTATGAACTGTGGTTTGTTCATTCTCAGAGCAGTGCACATTAAATTCTGTATGACTATCTATTTAGTAGCCTGTTTTTGCAATGTTTATACATTTTTAATTATTTATGGTCTATTCAAGAATGAAGGAGAAAAATTAAACATAAAATACACTATAATCCTCAGCTCCAGAAAACTCAACTGAATAAATAAAGTCTTACAGAATTTAATGGGTACTGCTCTAAAAATGAACAAACCAATGTTCATAAAGAAGCCATTTTTATAAGTTATTAAAATTATTCTCTACAAAAATATTTTGCGATGTATTTGAAATTTAAATTGTGCTTCATTACAATGAAAACGCGAACTCAGTATCCAGACCTGAAACTGACAAATGCGCCACCAAACTGCATTGAAATATTAACGCGGCATCATCTTCGATATCCGTAGAACTTCCCGCGGATCAGTGCAGCAGCTAGACATAAACGCTTCAATTGGAAGTTTTTTAAGATCTCGTGGAATCGCCCGGTGTCTACCCGACATACCTACGCGGAGACTGCGCGCCCAGACACATCCGCCGGTCTGTCAGTCCTTGCAAGGAAGCGACCTCGCCAGTGCGAGCACAACTCTGGGCCAAGCATGCACATTCATGACGACACCTGGCAACAGCTAATTGCTCCTGCGCAGACCATACTCTGTAATTAGGCGCACCTGTTTTTCGCGAAATGATTTCAGGACAAGTTGTGTTCCAAAACACTTTATTTCCGAACCACATTCGTGGTTGGATCATTTGACTCGTTACACGTCTTATGCCCACGAATCGCAACAGTCAGTATCGGAGAAACTTAATTCTGATTGGTTCACCAATCATCACAAAAAGACAGGCGACCAATGGGCCAAAGGAAGACTGCAAGTTTGCACTCAGGATATTGAAGATTAGCCTCCGCGTAAATCTTTTTGCGAAATCAGGTGGCCCTATCTATAATCCATTCACGGTACTTGAGACTTTTCTGAAGCCCTGCTACAGTACTAATTTCAAGATATTCCTCCGCTTCGAGCAAAGTAAAGCTTATTTAAGGCTAGAAAATTACACCAAAGGGCAACGCACCTAATTCGTGCGCACTCAGTTGTAATAATATTTTCCACTTGAACTATTTCTCACTAGGCGCTACTAACACACATGTTTTCTCACTGTTTTTATTCATAATTAATTTAAATTAATTACTGTAATTCATAGATAAAATACCGGTAAAACTTCAATTGAACGAAAATAAGATACTTTCGTGTTAACAGAGGTATAAAACGGTTGTGATATATGGCATATCTTGAAAATTACTGAACACGTCATCCCTACATGGGGTGATTTTTCAGAGGTTTGATTGATAAAGTGTGAAGAAACCGCGAACAGTCTATAGCTACGAAGGGGCACACGTATTCGCAGCTCGTGAAATCAAACTTAGACGAAATCACTCATGTTTTCATTCTCGTTGCAGTATGGGATTAGTTTTCAGGTGGCATGACTGTACACCGATAGTCCTCTTACGTCAAAATATTTTGCTACAAATCTATTTAAAATGTGTGTTTTTTTTTATTAGCACCTTATTTTTTTAACAGTCCTTCTGAACAGAGAATCGAAAACGTTGCACAAACTGCACTCGGCAGAACACAGGATATTCAGTAGGTGGTCAGCCGCCTCTGCCGACTTACTTACATGTTCACTTGTTATTTGACTAGAGTGAACGGCAAACTTTTTGACGTGAATACGTCTTTAAATTTGCAACCATAGTGGGAGGCAATCTAGAAAATCCGATGATAACAAAATCGGGGAATATAGTTTCGCATTGCAGCTCCGAATCTATCGTCTACATTCAAAATTCAATTACACCACTCGATTGCCAAAGGATCAAAGAATATGCTACGTTGAGTGAGAACTGTAAAGCATACCGGGGGGGGGGGGGGGGCGCAATTTTGAGTTCGTTTCGCCGCGTCTCATAATTTCCGCGTAGTATAACTTTTGACTAGGAGAAGCTACGGCGCTCGTTTAGGTTTCAATCGACAGCTCTTGTCAAGATCAATCAATTGCGTATATAAAAACATTTGTGTGGCGTGGTTATGGTACAATTGTATGCGTTTAATGTAAAAAATTAACAAAACTTAACACAATTTCGGCCTATACTCGTCAAAAACCTAAGTCGAAATACAGAAATCGTACACGGTTGGAAAGTGCATTTCAAAAGCAATCCAGTGATACCCATAAAACCCCATATGATCGAGTGAAGCGGTGCCGGGAACGTAAAATAAACATCAAGGCGTCCGAGCGCGTCAACGTAGACGTATTCACGCAAAATAAACAGCCGTGTCCCCAACACAGCAACACCCAATTTTCTTTTGTTAATTTGTGTAGACGCCAACTGCAAAAACATGGGAGACTTATTCTACTGTTTTCTGCTGGCTCTCGCAACAGCAATGCTTATGGAAGTTTTACGCCAAGGACCGCCACAAACGCCTTGCTGACTACGCATATTTTTTTGTCTCCCGAGTGTACAATTTTCTCCAACCGCCAACCGCTCCAGTAATCCGCTGAACCATACAGGAAACGGGACAGACACGCAAGTTCCTTCCCGCCAAATGCATGTCTTCACAGCAGAAGCGACTACCACTTTACTATAAAGGTGATACACAACTTTCGATTTACGTTTCAAATTGGACGCCTTGTTATGCATCTTGGCTGTTTAAGCGTGAATAATTGATTTTTAGTGCTATTTTAATTCCCAAGTCTAAGTGGGTCAGCTAATTAAATAGGCGTGTATAAGAAAGTGTCAATTACTCTGAACTAACGTTAAATCATGTCTACGTACCGGATGTCCCGACACAGTGTTCAGCGAAAAACGTTTTTTATAACACAAAATGCATGGAAAATTTATATATTTTTTTTTAATTGGGACAGGCGCTTTTTTTGCGATTGTTACCGGCAACCGATTAAAGAAAATTGGCTTAGATTATTTTTAAACTCCTATGGTCAGGGGTTGAACTTAGACCTAAAGGTGGATGCCCAGTGAAACTTGCTGAGACAATAAAAAATATAGTCGATTTAATTGCGAAATATTTATGACAAATGAACACAAAATACTCTAATGCGTAAGTCAACCGTTAGAATGCGCCATACACCCGTATACTGTGGTCGACTGGTTCATTGGCTGCTTCCACAAAGGAAAGAAAAAAACTGGGCGTGATCCAGTCGTATTGCTGCGGATGTATGTAATACCGGCCCACGAGTCTTACATGCACTGTTGTGCAATCGCGGAAGCAACATAATACCTACGGCTCTTCCAAGTCGGCTGTATGTGGTGCCGCGGTGGTGAAGTAGTCAGACTAATAGCCTCCAACCAAGGTAAACCGGGTTCGATTCCCAGTGGAGTCGCCGTTGATCGGTGGGTTTCCTCGGAGTACTCCCGTTCCTCCTACCCTTGCATTCCTTCGCTGCTCCACATCCACTGCACTTCAGTCTCACCGATGCTCAAGACCTCGTTGTTCGGATACGAACAAAACCTGCCAAACGTTCATCTGTCTGTCCGCGAAACAGAAATAGGCTATTCATGATAAAGTGAGCACTTTTGGCCCTGCTAAATTTTTCCCTTCAATTCATTTCTACCTTTCCATAACTTTTGACAATAAACATTGCAATATGACTAATAAACACAGTGCATACATTTCACCACTCTCAAAAGTTAACGTCTGAGACTGCAATAAAATAGATTTATTATGGGTTAATGACTTTTTGGAGGGCCTTAAAAAGTGCTCACTTTACCATGAACAGCTTTTACACGAACTTTCCGGGGCTAATCGACAGTGGGGCAGCCGACTGGGGCAAAAGTAATAAGTTTGATCGATAGCAGGTCGACTTAATCGCTGCGGGCCTTGTAAGGAGGGCGCGGCTCCTGTGAGTCCAAACTATCCACGCGCCTCGAAGGACGTCAGCGCAGCGACTGGTGAAACATATCACTTGTCTACTGCAGACCGCTTAAGACCTGCTGGGCCGGCGCGCCAAGGTCACCTTGTGCAGCGCGTGCGCGGCACGAGTTGGCCGCTGTTGCCGCCGCACCGTGGTCGCAGGCGGCCAGTTGGAGTGCAAGTGCACTGTGAGTATGCAGTGGAGAGAGTTGGAACGCTCTCAACATCGAGGTCTTGAGAGCCGATGAGGGTGATGAAGGTGAGTATGGAGCAGCGCCGGAATGAAAGGGCGGGGGAAACTGAAGATCCCCGAGAAAACCCGCCAGCCAGCGACATAGTCCGGCACGATTCCCACATGCGAAGCAAGTATGAAGCAGCGCCGGAATGCAAGGGCAGGGGGAAACGGGAGATCCCAGAGAAAACCCACCGATCAGCTGCATCGTCCGGCTCCGAGAGCGAACCCGCCAGGAATCGAACGGTTAGCCTAGGTGGAAGGCGAGTAATGTGGCCACTACACCACCGCGGCCCCGCGGGCAGTTGGAGACGGTGTTGCCAACCATATGAGCATGTCCCTATTTGTACAGATTTTTGATGATTTTGGATTGCTGTACGGACGTAGGGTAAGATAGAAATTTTCAGGGAGATGTTGAGATACATTTCAGTAATGTTTAAAATATGAACTCTTTAATGAACTTTAAGTGATAAATTTTACCCTTAGAGCACGCGACAAAGATTGCAAAGTAATATTCTCCACAACATGCAATTTACAGCTTAATTAAAACGTAGTAAGTTTTCAAGTTTTATATATATATATATATATATATATATATATATGTGTGTGTGTGTGTGTGTGTGTGTGTGTGTGTGTGTGTGTGTGTGCGCGCGCGCGCGCGCGGCAGCGGTAAGGGCGACACAGGCACATGCACGAGATGCCTCGTCACCTCTACTCTCTCGAGCTACCAGAATTTCATTCTCATCACATTTTTCTAATTGAAAAAAAAATGCCTATCTTGTTTTTAGATGTACGTTTTGAAACACTATCATCACTCAACACAGCTATTCCTACAGAATTAGAGTTGAATTCTCGCCTCTGTCCCCCGAGCAGGGAATAATTTTTGGTGTATTTGCGACGATGACAAGATTACAAATTGAACCTGGGTCCAACAAGGCGGTTGGATGACGTCATAACATGGCGGCTGGTAGGTCACAGTCCCTCGTCCCCTCTAAGCAAAAACATTCGAAACTTTAATTTTTACAACATTTTTTTAGATAGGTTTTTAATAAATAATGTCATATTTTAAAAACAACTTTTAGCAGTTTTTATTAAAAAAATTGGGAATTTTTAAAACAATTTTGTAAATTTTTGGGTTTAAGGTCATCCATGGTCATGGGTTCAAGGTCACTGACATCCAACATGGCAGCTGGTAGACTCCGGCTCCGATTCCAGAGCCTGTGTATCGATTTGGCATATCCTATGCCTATCAAACAAATATGGCCACCACTGCTCTGCCCTCGGGAAGCGAGCCTCCCAAATCCTTCCAATAGATCTAAAAGTGCGTTTCTGCAGCACGTTTTTGCAACTGGGGGAATCGGTGCTTTTTTGAGGTGAAAACGAGAATTTTTTTGGGGGGGGGGGGAAGAGAAACTTCGAGGGGGAAAGGGGAAATTTTAATGAAAAGGGGAAATTTTGAGGGAAAAATGGCCGCTAGGGGCCGGAATGACAGAACATGAACAGCTCCCAGCTCCGTTCCCAGGTCCCGTTGTGGCGAAGTCATCATTTTTCTACTGTCAATGTTCCTTAATTTATTGAGTAAAAATTATACGAGTTCAAATCAATTTCATCATCAATAACTTCACCATGTAACTGAAATTGATTGAATTAGAGAAGTGACGAGTTGTCTACGCGGTTTCAGATGTGCTGTGTCTTCACAAAGGATGAAAACCACCATACAGGCCAACTGTGTTAGGATACGTCCCATTGCACTAGCATAGACATTCTTATCTGAGCTGTCAACAATCATAAATCCGCCAGCTTATCTCAGTATGATGGAACGCGGGATGCCCCGTCATATTTAAGTTTAAGATTCAAGTCCAGTTATCTACTGTCAGGCCGTTTACTCACTAGTCTATAAGCATAACCCAACACAATAAAAAAAAACCCCTTCAACGAAGAAAAATTTACATTAATTTCGACTGAAACTTACAAATGAAAACGCCAATATAAATCAGGGATTTTGTTAGTCGAACACAATAAAAGAACTTCAGCGAATACCAACTGTAAAATACTCTATCGGACAAAGAAGTTTGGGCACACGCAATTTATCCACTTTATGTTTCTTAAGTGTTCTGCAGTCTGTCACATTGGTGTAACATGTTTAACCGTTTATTTGTGTATTAAGCGCACTGTTGCAACGATGAATTTACATAATGACAAAAGAGAACCAAATAGAATGAAGTATTCATTTACCGCATGCAGCAGCAAACATCCACCCTACTATAAACTTGACGACATCAAAACACGCTCTTATTTGTATCTTCTTATTCTTAGAGTAAATAAAGACAGAGGAATGATGAGATTCGCTAACTAAATTCCATGTCCTCGTTCGTCATAATTTTGGCAATTTCTGTTGTATTTCATGCAATAATAACTTCGTCTGAATAATCCCACAGTATCAAACACTTGAACTATAGTTGGCTGAAGAGATTAGTTTCAAACTAGTGAGTAAGAGGGTTTAAGCTGAAGTGAATCACACTTGTGTGGCTATTCGATTCCAGGTTATCACCTCCCTTTTACACGAGTTCGTTTGTTTAGCGGATTTTCCTTCTGCCAATATACTAGACTATTTCACTGACTCCTACGGTGTTACCATGGAAAACAATATATCGTCATCGAATACTTGCTAAAGAAAGTAACTTTTAAAAGCATTAAATAGTAACAGTTATGAAATCTTTTCAGGAAAAATCAGGTGTCCTAGTCACAGGTGTTCGCACAGGTACACTGAGAAAAAAGTTTTGCTGAATAAAACAACGTTCGTCTGTCGCAAAACAATTACAAGGTACGCCCAAACTGTTTTGCGTGTTGGGCAAAATACAACAAAGAAGAAGATGCGGACGACGAAAGCTGTTGTGGTTTATTAAATCGGAGCAGACTAAGGAGAAGTTAAAGACCATGGACCCTGCTCAAGAGAAGCTACATATACGCAACGCTAGACAGGTCGGTAGAGGTGGGCTCCTCCTCGAAGCTGAGGATGAGGAAACTCTCCTCAAGCTTCGCAATGAGAAAAGGATGGAAGAACTGGGACTCCGGATAGCGGACCCGTAAAAGAGAAGCCCCAAGGTCATAATTTATGATGTGCCACGGGAATATGACAATCTGGAGTTCCTTCACACCTTGTGTGTCCAGAACTTCCCAGGAGAGTCAGCTCTCGGAGGAGGAACTGCGTAAAAATGCCACAGTGTGTTTCAGAACCGATCCTAGGGACAATAAGGACAAGGTGAACATGGTTCTGGAAGTTACTCCACCATTGTGGAGACTGCAAACAGACTGTGGGTTAGTCTACATTGGATTCCAAAGATGCAGAATCAGAGATTACCTCGTCCCCGCGAGGTGCTTTAACCCACGATCGGGCGCACTATGAGCAAATTGCTTATGGTTACTACAAAACATTGCATCATTTCTCGTAAGATTTTTTTAAGACCTTGGCAATCTTGGTACCTTCAAATCAGCATATTTCTGTAGACCATTTATATATAAATCTTCTGATGTGTGGAGGGAGAGGCAGTGTCAACCAGCAAAGTCAGCTCGATGCCTCCTGAGAGCATTTTGCTCGTGTGCGCCTGATAGCATAGGCTTACTGCTTATCGAGTGTGAGTGAGCTATTATCTCTGTGCGCGCCCGATACTGTAGGCGTGCTACTTATCAAGTGTAAGCAGTAAATCCAGCGCTTCAGTTTATAGCATACTGGTTGTCAGTGCTTGCTCGTGAGTGCCCAACTTTCGTCAGGTTTATTGGAAATGAGAGTGTAAAAATGGACTGTCTGAAATGCATTTACAATTCAATTTCGTCAAAAAATTAAGTTTGCAGCACAATGGCCAGTAAGGATCCAGAAGTATAGTTTTCATGGCTTCGAGAACTAGAAAATGAGAGTTATGATAGTTCATTGAGTGACAGTGAAAGTGAACACAGTAACCACAACACTGCGAGTGAACAATCAGATTCTGAACAAAGTGAAGCGGAAATTGCCGAGTGTTTGTTGGCAGATAATTTTTATTTGGGTAAAGACGAACAGACAAGGTGGGGTAAGCATATGCCATGTCGGCCAAGAAATGTACGTACTGGAGCACACAATATAGTATCTCATCCTCCCTGTGTCAAGGGCATTGCAAAAAATGTGGATACAATGTTGGAGAGCTGGAAATTGTTTTCTCCCACTAATATTGTTGAAGAAATAGTCGACTATACCAACAAATACCTAGCAAAAATGAGGGAAAGACTTTTACATCCACGTGACTGTCTAAACACTGCGTTAGAGGAAATGTATGCACTTTTGGGTCTTTATACATGGCTGGTTTCAAACAGGCCCAACACCTAAACTTACAGGAACTTTGGGTTGACGATGGGACAGCCCCAGATTGTTTTATAGCCACTATGTCGATAAGGAGGTTTGCTATGCTCCTTAGGGCTCTCAAGTTCGATGACTTGGACACTTGAGAGGCTCGGAAGAAAGCTGATAATTTGGCTCCAATTAGGAACATTTTTGAAGAATGTCTCACTAAATGCAGCAGTTATTATCAAGTTGAGGAATATGAAACAATTGATGAAATGCTTGAGGGTTTTCGTGGTCGTAAATTCCGTCAATATAGTGCAAATAAGCCTGCAAAATATGGCATTAAGAGTTATGCCCTAGTCGATGCTAGGATGTTCTACTCAAGTAGACTGGAGGTATATGGAGATAAACAGCCTGAAGGTCCATAGAGAACTGACAACCGAGATAGTAGTGTGGTGCCTAATTACTTCAATTGCAAACACTGGGTATAATATTACGATGGATAACTAATTTACATCAGTTGGACTAGCAGAAGAACTTTTGAGGGATCACAAACTGACAATCGGTGGGACACTTCGTAAAAATAAATCAGAAATTCCACCATTGTTCCTGGACACAAAAGAAAGGCCAGTTCACAGCACTGTTTTTGGTTTCAGAGAAAAATACTTCCTAGTTTCATATGTACCAAAGAAAGGAAAAAAATGTACTTATGATATCTACAATGCACAACAGTGACACGATTGATGAATCAACAGGCGACATGTGTAAACAAGAGGTCATAACATTCTTCAACATTACCAAGGGAGGTGTAGATGTCGTGGATGAGATGAAGGCATCTTATCCAGCGTCAAGACTCAGTAACCGCTGATCACTCACTGTGTTCTTTACTATAATGAATATAGCTTGCATAAACAGTCTTATAATTTACAAGTGCAACACAAATTATCAAATAGAACGCCGTACATACATCAAAACTCTGCCTTTGGATCTCATGAAACCACATCTAGTGACAAGAGCTTCCATTCCCACTCTTCCAGGACAGCTGGTATGCCAAATCAAACTGGTTTCTGGCTTGCAAGTTGTGGACAATCAACCACCACCAACTGAAGGATTTTGTGGCACATGTCCGAGATGTAAAAACAGGCAAACTAAGAAAATTTGTGCCAGGTGTACCATCTTGATATGCAACGAACATAAAAGTTTACTTGTGTAAGATGTGTGGGGGGTGATAATAGAGACAATGAATAATATAATGTACTAGCATTATATGTACACATACAATTTCTATAAATCAGTTGCTAATGTATGCAAATTTGTGGTTTTTATCACAATAAATTTGGAGTGTTTTTGTTTTATTATTTTGACTTTTATTGACACTGGATTAGAAGATACCGTCATCACACAGGACTACTTAAATATGCTATTTGGGGATGAGTGAATTTTTTTTACACATTTTCAAATATTTATGTTAAATTTCTAGTGTTTTAAAATAGGGTTTACTACAATAAATCTTGCAATTTGGCAGAATATTCATCGTAACTTATGTGAGCAAAATGCTCAATGTGCACCTTATCATGCAACTTTTCATAGTGCGCCTGGTCGTGGGTTAAGTGCCAAGGGTACAGACACAAAGGATAAATGCAAAAGCGAGATGGTATGCTCAAATTGTGCGGAAAAAGGACACAAATACTCTGAATGTAAGAGTAAGAATGCACCAGCCAAGTGCGCAAACTGCATTAAGGAAAAACGCAGAGGCGGACCACAAGGTAGGGTCTCCGGACTGTCCAGTGCATAAGACGTTGGAGCTTGAAAGAGCCCAGTATGACTAGTCTCGTGCAGCTGCAACTGGGGCAGATAAACCTGCAAAGAGCTGCAGTTCCAACAATGGCACTGCACAAGATTGTGATGGAGCAACACCTGGACATGGTACTGATGCAGGAACCATACCTGCTCAGAGGGAGAGTGCCGAGTCTCCGAGATCGTTTCGTTTTGTTTGGAGAAAATGTTATGGCTGGGATCTGGATATGTAATCCTGAGATAAATTACATCACGATGGAAGCTCTCTCGACCACACATAATGCGTGTGTCAAGGTGGAAATGGGAGGGCAGTGTGTGATGACCTCAAGACCCATTGGAAAGACATCTAGAACAATTGGATCAGATATTAAACAGAGCAAAGGAAAAGAGTATTATATTTGATGCGGACTTCAATGCCAAGTCAGAATTGTGGAATTCTCCAACAACAAATGACCGAGGGGAGGAGTTGAACAAGTATCTCCTAGGGAGAAATCTGCAGGTTGTGAATCCACCTGGTCATGAAGTGACATACTTGTCACCTACCCATGATATGGAGTCGTATCTAGATGTAACCGTGGCCATGGCACAGGTGGTTGGTTGTATTGTTGACTGGAGAGTATCTGATGAGGTTGAAAGTGACCACTAATTGATCCTGTTCACCATCCGGATGGATGGTACGGGACAGAATAGACCAGAAAAACCTCTATTTGTGACAACTAAAGCAGATTGGTCTCTTCGAAAGAGTGCTGCTCAAGGGCTTGAAGGGTTACATGAGGAATCTGGAAAACAAGATTTGGATGAAAGAACACAGAATCTGGTAAGGATAATAAAGGAGGCCTGCGAGGAAACAATTCCCCAGGTCACCAGAAAAGTACCCTATCATCCCCAGTGGGATAACGAGCTCGAATTTCTCCGGAGAGAAGCAAAAAGTTCAAGATAACTTTTCAGCCCGAAAGAAGACAGAGAGCCATAGAGCAGGACAAAGTCGAAAGAACAGCATACAAATGCAAGCTGAGAAAGAAGAGACAGCAAGCTTGGAGAGACCTTGTCACAGATAAGGGAAATGAAGATCCATGGGGTCTGGTCTACCGGATGGTGACAGGAAAGGTAAAGGGCTCAGAGGCGCTACCAGCACTTGAGGCTGATGGGCATCTTCTGCAGTCCTCTGAAGAGATCACAAGGCACATGATGGAAGTCCTATTGCCTGATGACACACGGATTAGAGAAATGGAGTATCACCTCCATATCAGAGCCATGAGAGATATGACAATGAATTCGGAGGAAACAGCACCCTTCTCTCCCTAAAAGAGCTGAACAGTATTGTCCGAAAGACAAAACCGAAGAAAGCCCCAGGAATGGATGGATTGACGGGAGAGATGCTTCTCCGATCATATCCGAGGATACGGGACGAAATACTGGCACTGTTCAATGACTGCCTGAAAACGGGTACCTTCCCCAGATAGTGGAAGAAAGGTCTACTTATAGTGATTTATAAGGGTGGTGGGAGAAACCAGAGAAAAGCAAAATCATACAGGCCGATAACACTCTTGTCGGTGATGGAGAAGACGTTGGAACGTTTCATCAACAGAAAATTGATGGAATACCTGGACGTAGTACAAGGTATCGATCCGAAGCAGTACAGCTTCATGAAAGGCAAGAATACGGAAATGGCAGTCATAGACATGGTCGATCAAGTAAGAACCTATGATCAGACATATGTGTTAGCAGTATCTCTTGATATATCGAGGACATTTTATAATGCATGGTGGCCACAGATTCTGTGGCAACTACGCTTGCTGGTGTGCCCCAAGAACATTTGCGGAGTAATAAAGAGCTTCCTGGTGGACAGAACATGTGTTCTAGAAATGGGAACCCACAGGGAGGAGAAGTTGCTGACCAAAGGCTGCCCACAAGGGTCAGTTCTTGGGCCGATACTTTGGAATGTGATCTTTGAGAGACTGCTGAGGCTTGATCTCCCGCATGGTTGTGTGATCTATGGATATGCAGATGATGGATTGATCCTGATCTATGCTAAGACTCGTAGAGAACTCGAGGAGAAAAAATGAGAGTGCCGTGGTGAAAATTGACCAGTCGGTCGAGAACTTCAAGCTTGAGTTCTCGGTAGTCAAGGCGAACTGTATCTTGTTGAAGGGCAACTTGAAACGAGCTCCTACAGTCAGATTTAAGAACAGGGTTGTGAGAAAGGTACACGAAATTACGTACCTGGGAGTGATTTTGGAGTCCTGTTTCGCATTCCATGCAGCGAATGAGGTTGTTGTGGTGTTCCAGAAGCTGAGTGCTGTGGCTCTTGGGAACTGAGGTCTCGGCTACCAGACATTGAAACTAATGTATAGGTCTGTGTTCCTGCCCATGCTCACGTACCGCATGTGGGGTGTGGTATCCAGAAGCGGAGATGGTCCATGGCAAAAGGAGACTGAACAGTGCACAGATAACAGCACTGCTGGGGATCACGGAGATGGTCCATGGCAAAAGGAGACTGAACAGTGCACAGATAACAGCACTGCTGGGGATCATGAAGGCCTACAGGACAGTTTCAAATGAGGCCCTGCAAGTGGTCGCTGGGGAAGTCCCACTAGACTTCTTGATAATTGAAAGAGGTGAAACTACCAGAAAGAAACGAGGAATATCCCCCGAGGAACTGAAGGCAAGGAAAGAAGCCACCATGAGAATGTGGCAGGCTAGATGGGACAACTCGGATAAGGGAAGAATCACATATGCGATCTTTCCAGATGTCCAGGAGAGGCTGTGTATGGGGAAGTGGCTTGTAATAGGCCACTACTCTGTGCAGTTTTTGACTGGACACAGAAACTTTTGAGAGAAGTTGTTTTTAATGGACCTGGTTGACCACCCAGACTGCATGGTGTGTGGGATGCCTGACAACCCAGCCCACGCAGTAGAATGCCCCAAGATTGAATCAGTCAGTTAAGAAAGGGCACGTGTCCATAAAGGCAATTTTTCAGGACAGACAAAAAACTGATTGTCTACTAAATGAATAATAAAGTTCCACGATTCCCTATCTGAAGTCAAAGCACTAATGAATGTACACTGAAACATGGCTCTACATGTTCCGCATGATATGTGGGCAAATAAACATGTAACAATTAGGACAAGTGCCCTTTCTATAATGAAAATATGTAAAGTGAATACAAATGTCCACTTTATATAAGGAGCAGGGCCTACATAGATAACAAATAGACAATACATATTATTATTAATAACAAGAAATTGTTATATGAACATTTAAACATTGTCCGAACTGTCATTGCATGTGGTCGGCCACATCAAAATTTAATGGAAAAAACCTGTGTATTCTTCAGGTATATAAATACGAGGTTTCTTCAGGTCTTCAATCTTCTTGTAATTTATACAATTTGGTTCTTCATATGCATGTTCAGTTGGTAGCTTAACACCGCATTTCAGCTTCAAACTGAAAATGTGGTGCACCAGTCCATCTATAAATTCCCTTGTGGCCACAGTTCCTTGGTTCTCAGACGAACACTCAAAATGCATAAATGATGCTGGCTGAAATACCACCTTTGCAGTTTTTTCGACATCTCTTTTTCTTGATTCTTCGGAAATACCACCCCGTTTATACATTGTTGGTCACCACTCGACAAAGTACAGTATGTCACTTGTCTCAACAAAATTGATTGTGAACTTATTTGATTGTTTCAGTGCATTAAGAAGCAATTCACAATACTGTTTTATATCATAAATTCGTTCAACCTTTTTAACAGCTTTCTTGATAATAGAAAAGTCTCGGTCACAAGCATTGAAGGAGTGACCTCGTACCGGGAAATAATGTTGTGTTTTGTCGAACCTTTTTGTATCAACAAGAGCCTGACAGTCGGACCATTGTATGGTTCTTATTTTGGCCAGCAGCTCCATCGGAGAAAAGTACGACTTCTTTCACACTATGCGGCACATATTCAGTTATATAGTTCAGTAAGAACATACACGCCGCATTGGCCCCTTTACGTGCAATACCTTCCCAAGGGTCTTGGTCTTAAATGAGTGTGAGAGGAGTCCTCTTACTATGCGCTCATCACGACAGGAATTTACTCCTGTCCACAGGCAAAGTCAGAATACCTCCAACGCAGGAATGCCCCATGGTAGTCAGTCAAATGGAGGGGAGAGATAAGATCATCTTCCCTCGAATGGAGGCAGTTGATAGGCTCGTCGTCGCCCAGGTGGATCTGCCAACGCAGAAGGGAGCACTCCTGAGCTTGCTCAGAATGTGCTATTGGAGTAGAGTCGAAAGATTCAACGAGACCGAGATCTTCAAGGATGCTGTCCTTACATACAGGAGGTGTATCTTTGACTACAGTAAGCCCTTCATGGGGTACACTGTGGTCCAGTATTAGTCCTTCCTGGCTGGCATGCTGCAATAAGAACGAGCCAGCCCAATTAAGACAAGATAGTTTCCCCTGAGGGAAACCAGTCTAAGAGGGTGACCCTGCGGGGGAAGGGGAATCGAAAAGGGGTCCACATGATCCCCTCCCGGCTGCACCTGAACAAAGGACTTGAAGAACTTGAAAAGGGGAGCGATCTGTCAGTGAGAAATCCACATTTCCCTCCCTTCCTTCTCCCCTCAAACCACCGATTTAGACTTCCCGAATGCGACAAACCACCCTGGACAAGACTCTGTATTGCCCAGGAAAACCGAAGACGACCTTGGCAGATGGCACCGATATATGAACTTGGACAGAACTACAGAACGAGGAACAGGACCTCAACGAGGTCACGGGAGAATGAACTGAATGAGTGTGTGTGTGTGTTTGAAAGAGAAACGTAACCGAAAGTAAGCAGTGTGGCTTGACAATGCTGTTTGCGGCCGGAGACGAGGTGGCGGGAAATGTTTCTGGTTACCGGGCATTCCCCAAAACTAAGTCCGTACACAGTCGAGCGCATTGGGCCGCGAAAGCAGTTAATGGGGTACCATCATGCTTAAATTTTAACAAGAAGGATATGCGCAGACGCAGTATTTAGTTTTGTATGCGTGAGTAGTTTGGTTTAGTATTCAAGCCTGTTTTGCCAAGGAGGAATGCATTTAATTACAAAGTGCCACGTCTCAAGAAGTGACTAATATCTTGGAATTTTCCGTTTTTAATTAGCGTCACCGTGTGAACACTTTTGATTAACACTCTCGCCCTAGACGCCATGGACAGCTATTTATCGTAACTTTTGTTCTGCAAGGATTCATTTCATTTTGCATTTACCGCCCATCACAACGTTAGGAAAGATGTACGAGAGACGCCTATGAAGTGTAAACACACATTCACATAATAAATTAACACGAAGCCGTCTTATTTCCCTGTGTCAATATAGCCAGAATATTAATATAGTTTATTCACGCCATCTTACTGAAAAACGTACACATAGCTTGCCTGCAGTACATGCGTCACAAAATACCAAGTGCCCTTCCATATGTATCTGCTGCTCGTGCTGTAGACCTATTCCAAGTACTTAGAATTAACATAAAATATGAGCAGACAGGAATATTACCATGCGACACTGAATAGAAAATACATGACGTGTGGAATAACGATAGTTTACTATTGAGCCGTTTGCATAACCATACTATCCCATAGGCTTATAAAACAGTGTGAAATAAAAGCATGTGTTGATATCGTGTTTTAGGTTACGTATATTGTTGGCAAAATTTATTACAACTGAGCAGTGTGATAGTAGAATATTTCTCCCCTGAAAAAAAAGTCTGCCTGCCCCTTGCAGACTCGAGAACCAGACGTTCGATGCGAAGAACACTCACCTTAGTTTACCACACTTACTTGAGACCAGTGACCATTTGCCACGCTCTGAAAATTATGCAACTTACTTTCCATAAGGACATGCAGAAGTTATGCAGAACTGGGTTATCAGCGAAGGCAAGGAAGTGAAAACAATTATTCATGAAAATAGGAAAATACGTCAGACTACATAAAGTTTCCAGCCAAATTATTACATTTCAAATTCAGTTTCTTTAATTTAATTGACATGTATTCTGGCTGTAAAAGAAACTAATTAAAAATCCTTAATGGCAATAGCAAAGGGTTAATGAAAATCATTCAAACTATCACTGCCAATAGGAAGTGGTCAGACCTAACAGTTGTTAACAATACCCTTATTAAAAAAAAAAAAAAAAAAAAAAAGCGCCTGATGTGTCAGTTTGTCACTTCAAAAAATCACTGAGTAAAAAATGTATGAAATCATTACTCGAAAAATTTACCTTGACTCAGCTTAGTGGCAGAACAATTAAAACTCTATCTCTCAGGTTAAATTATGGTTAAAATATGCTGGTTCTTAGCTGTTAAAAACGCCTTGCCAACATGGCGTTGTGTAGAATGTTCTATTACAAATGGCCGTTCTCTTAGGCCTATACGACGTGAAGACTAAACTCGTAGAAAAACTAGTAGTGCAGAAAAATAGTTTACTTGTAGGATGATTCAATTTATAGTAGAGAGCAGGACGGGATCTTAGGAAAATGTAGAGTACTATTGAAACTTCGTAGAATTAAGGTGTTTCTTAACGTGGCTTACAGCTCACGGAACGTCAGTGTCTAACTGACTGACCTAAGCTCCTAAATAGCTGCTTACAATACGGAGGGGGTTACAGCACACTTCTCTGCGTAGAAACAAAACAATATTAACTAAGCAAGCTGTAGAAACTAAAACACCCTAATATACTACTTAAATTACCTATACTACGTTCAACTTCTGGACGTGCGTCCTGACTTAGGTCTTAACCTGTTGAAAGATGGCGGCAGAGAGAGCGCTCTCCTAACTGAAATTACCCGCCTAGCCCTGCGCAATCACGATAGCCAATGGGGGTGCAGGATTCCAACCTGCAAGCCAACTTGACGGCTTCCTACTCAAACAACTAATCTGACACACTCCTAACGGCCTAATTGCCTATGTCAAAGAGTTACGAGTTTCGTAGAAGGTAATAAAAATAACACAATAAATTCCCTGAAACAATTACAATAACGTGAGACCAATACAATAAATGAAAATATTGAATTATTAATTAAAATACAAACAAAAATAAAAACTAGCTATATAAGGAATTTACACATAAATTATTGTCATTCAAACATCTAATTATTCAAAATCCTAAACATACGGAAATTAATATAAATCAATAAAAATGAAACATCTGTGAAAAAAGTATGCAAATTACAGTGTTTGGCATTGACAGTGTAGAACGAGTAAAAATATACATAGATTATAATAATGGTTGCAGAAATTGCAAAAGTTTATGTTACACCTAGTTTGTTAAAATATGCGGGGCGAGGTAAAGAAGAGGCCCTAAACGCATTGCGGTAGTTTTTAAGTGCTATGCTAAACTAAGTGACCTGCTGTCTCCACCAGTACTGAATAAGTATGGCCTGCATCGGGTATGGTACTGCAATTTTAAACAAGTGTTACGTATGTGTACCGCAATCATTTTGAACAGTTTTGATTGTCAAATAAACTTGCATTCTCAAGAGAGCGACTTTTGGATGTTAAAGTTTTTTTCCTTCTGAAATGAATGAAGGGTATAACTATTTGGTTGTAGGCCTACATTAACCAGAAGCCAGCAGATAAGATATTTTGTTCTGTAGCAGTGAAAAACCATGGACATTATAACAAGATTAATTTCTGAGTATTTTTTATTTCTCGCGTAAATTATCAATTTTGATTGCTAATTTTTTGAGAGGTGATTTAGTATTCAGATATATTACAACTGATTTTTCTTATTTGATAGACAGCAAATTTTTATTGATCTGGTTATTTGTGGATTTTCTGCACAGAATAGTTCTAATTTATAATTGAATTCTCAATTTCTCCAAGTAACATTTCTGCACTAAAACTAAAGTTTACACACATCAAATAAATGGGTTAAGTTTTGTGTAGTATTTGAAAGTAGTTTTAATATTTTATCCTCAAGGGTAATTCTATGTTTGAGTGTTTAATTTCATAAAAAGGTTATGAAATTTTGTGTTTTGTCTACGTCTACATGCAGAAGGGTAAATGTGTATTCCCGTAATTCAGATTTCCGTAATGATTACTACAGAAAAAAATTGCAAAATGCTTGTACATACAAAGTGAACTCCAACAAAGTAGGTCGCCATAGGCGGGGGTTTGCATGAAGGTGAGGAGACACGGTACGGACGACCTTTGCAAGCGTATCGAACTCACCTTCACCTTTACGACTGTCAGGAGAAGTTGGAATTCTTCGCGAATGGCAAATGGAATGTCGTGGGTTTCATGTGGCGAACTTATGCAGTTTCATGGTTCAGTAAAAGGAGTAGGTTTACAACTGAAAAATTATGGCTTAAGGACTATACATAAATCGCTGACCGCGCACATTAACATAAGCCTTCCGTATTTACGGTCCACAATTCACACGATAATTTTTAATTCCAGATAATGAGCATGCAACCAGCGTAAACTCTTTATATTCTGTTTATAACCAATAACCTAATCCTTCCATATCAGCTCTCAAGACATCGTAAAAAGTGAATTTAAAATTAAAACAGTTTACAAAATCTAGATGCGTTCAATCTATAACAAAAAATCTTTAGTTAAAAATACTACCCCAAAAAACGACTGTGAGAGCCCTGTCCGAATTTAGCATTTAATTTCCTATACGCCCATGCATGGTGAAGCCTAGCCTTAAAAACCTGAAAGGGTTTTTTCCCCCATAACTACTTAACCGTAAGATATACCGAAAAACATATACAGTACTTTTTTGTTCATAATTAATTCTAAATATTTTATGTATCTTGTATGTTTTCTGTACATTTGACTGTTTGCAAGATATGGTGCCCGAAAGACGATCGGGACATTGATGCACAGCTCAATATGAGTTGTTTTTCATGAACAGAGGAAACCGTTTGAAATAAAGGAAAAAAAAGTTTAGGAAACTATTTTTTCTATCAGAACGTTTTAAATATTTTACGTCCCTTGTATTTTCCCGGTGCGATACTTCATTTTGGAGATATTGTGTTTTGAATGTGTATGAGACAACTAATGGAACTGCTATTAATCAAATACCCTTCAAACCCTACAAGCGAATATCGATTGGCGCTGTTCCTAGAAATGCTTCAAAGGGTCCAATAAAACATCATGCCAATTGCCACCTTTTTATGAAAAAAATGCATAGTCTTGATGCTTATCCTTTAGACTATATGATTGCAGTCCACCTTCGTCAGTCGTCAGCGGACATCCCTCTGAGGACATTGTGCACTGTAGTGTCGGCCTCGCAGATTCCACACTCTGCAATGATATTGCCGTAGATTCGGCGCTTGCACTTTTTCGGATACGCATAGGCCTATCCTTACATTCTGTAGTTCGACATATCGAGCCAGAACCTTACCTACGCGATATGCTACCTTTTTGTGTCCATACCCCAACACAACGTTGTACAGTACAGTGCTAATGCAACATCCCATATGAGAGGCTAGAAGTCGAAACGTCCATCTTGCCTCATGCAGTTCCACTGTACGACCTCGTTAAAGTATCTCCAACCGCTGATACGCTCCCCATTCTCGACACATCGGCAACTCTGCACTATCTTTATGTTCAGTGCTCTCTTATCTCCATCCGCGAGACAACTAGAATCCTATATCTATATAACATGTTTTCATTGGGCAATGAAATTGTCATAAATCATTTACAAATCTCCTTAGATACTGCATATGGACTACAGGTGCCTCAAATTGACCATTTTTATTGGTTGTTTTGACTTCTCTCGGTGTAATTGGAAAATTTCAGGTATGCTAAAATCCTTTTAATTATTTAAATTCTTTATACAGTTCACAGCGGAATTAAAAAACAACACTATGCTTAAGTGATGTCTTTCCGTCGGCAACTATTCTTAATGTGACTTTAAGCAGCGACCCTATAATTTTATTGGACGCGACTATGTAGCAAAGTCCAAACTATACTTCCATCATAGTTCCGCATGTGTTCGGTTTGTATATTTTGAGCTATAACAGTCTGAAAGAGCCATTTTTAGCTATGTCGAAGAGAATGAAAATAATATTTCCAATTGTGTGATGCCTTGAAAAGTACCATGCCTTCATCGTCTGTAATGTACTTTCTTTTCGTATGTAAACCCATTGGGGGCAAGTTGAATAGTTTCGTAAAAAAAATTTTAAAAAATGCATTTTTCGAACACGCTGCATCGTATTTCAAGCGGCAGGTAGGTGACCGCCTTAGGTCGTGGCCTTGTTTCATGAATGATATACAGTACGTAGTCCATTCACGGTTTTACTTCCAATTGTTCTGAAGCCCTGCTTAACTTCTACTGTACGTCCACGACATTCCTTCGCACCGTGCAAACAAAGCTTATCCGAGTCTACAAAACTACACATTCGTGCGCACTTCCGTGTGATAATATTTTGCATAATAACTATTTCTTGCTAGGCATTGCCAACACGCCTATTTTCTTACTGTCTTTAAGTCAAATTAACTGTAAATGAAATATAATTTATAAATGAACTATAAACCAAGTTACAATTTAACCAAAAATAAGTAAAGGCTGTTACGATAAAGTGAGCACTTTTGAAATTAACCTTAGAAAACAGTCACTATCCCTACCTACATATATTTTAACGGACAAACTGAATGACATGCGCCCAGTAAAGTTGCTAACCATGAATGGTAAGGAGTTCCCTATCTTAACGTTGAATAAAAATTGTCAGGTAACCATTTGTGATAACTTAAATATTTCTTTCACTTTCCTTTTTTCCATGCATCGAAGTGTAAAAATGAGTATATTTGCAAAACATTTTCTATTGTAATAATTTCACAGTTGCATCATTTTACCGTGAATATCATATAGATTTATGTTCAGACCAGTATAAAACGCTTGTGATACATGGCATATTTAGAAAGCAACAAAACACGTCATATATGGTGTGATTTTTTTTTAAATTTTATTAGTGTGAATAAAAAACGAATAGACTGTAGTATTTCAATCTATCCTGCCCAACATAAAATTGGCCAGCTGTATATGTTAGGTTTGCATACCAAGATAACATCACAGCATACTGTCGGCACGATGATGAAAGTGTTACCAACGGAGGTCTGTACATTTCTCACACGCCACGTGTAAGCAACTCTCACCGCGCTCCCAGTAGTTGCTCCAGTTCACGCCGCTACCTTGCGACATCTGCGAAGGCAGCCAAGGTCACGCGCCGCAAACAGCCGAAATACCGAACACAGCTTCGGGCCGTCAAATGAACCCTCTTGCATGCGTGCCACTTGGACGCAGAGGCGACGAACCTATCCCCCAGGCTAAAATAAGAACTTTCAAGGCCCTAGTTACTTTTTAATTTCAGTCATTTTTTATTATCCTTCACTTACGTGTAAGTATTACAAAAAGTGTGTATATTACACCGTACAGCAAAAGTTAACGTTTAATGATAAAATAAAATATATTTATTGACTATTATTCCAAATGACAGCTTTCAAAAGGGCTCTCTTTACAGTAAACAGCTTATGCAATGTTTAAACTTATGGCAAATAGAAATGTTTACTTTTTTATTTATTCGCATTGCAGTACGTATTAGCATACACATATAGCCTGTTCACGGGAAAATGAGCAGTTTTGAAAGCCCTGCTTAAGATCTACTTGTATGCACATTGTGTATTCTTCCGCCTTATATAAGATGAACATTGTCATGGGTCTCATCACTTTATTCATGTGTCGGTCAGGCGAAACTGTGAAATTATTAGAAAAGTAAATAAAAAACATATAAAAAACACATAAAGCCAAACAAATAATTTGAGTTATCGTAAATGGTTGTCTAACACTTTATATTCGACGTTAAAATTCTGAACTACTTCCAATCCATCGTTACAAACTTCACTGGGCTCATGTCACTCAGTGCGCCAGTTAAAACATATGCAGGTAGGGGTAGTGACTTTTTTCTAAAGTTCGTTTCAAAAGTGCTCACTTTATTGTGAACAGCCTCTAAATAGCTTTTTCAGTTCTTAACAATTTCACGTTTTAATTTGACTGGCGCATGACTACAGTAATCACACCCATAAATACGTAAATTTCACATATGGTGGTAGGGTACGTGATAAGTATCCGGACATCCCGCGAAACGTGTGTTTAACATAGAGGGTGATACTGTACTGCCTTCTACCTCACGGAACACATGGTCAGCGATTGCAGTATTCAGCAGACAGCGGGAGACAGTAGAATGGGACGATCTGAGGAACTAGCGGATATTCAACGTGGCCAGCTAGTCGGATGCTACTTGTGTAAGAAGACTCTGCACAATATTTCAACCTTTCTGAATATCCAGTCTCCTATTTCCGATGTTACAGTTATGCGGAAATGTGAAGGAACGTCACAAAAGCGTGCAGACCGACCTCCCATGTTGACCGCCAGAGACCGTCGAGTGTTGAAGACGGTCGCATTGCGTAATCGTCAATTATTCATCACCCTCACGACGCAGGATATCCGACCTGCATCAGGATCTACTCCACTACACCATGACTGTTCGGCGCGAGGTGCGGAAACTTGGTTTCCACTACCGAGCAGCTGCCTATAAGCCACGCATCACACAGTCAAACGCCAAACGCCGCCTCGCGTGATGCAAGGAGCGTCGAAACTGGACCATGATAGGGTGAAAACTGTCGCATGGAATGATGAATCACGGTATACTATGTGGCGATTCGATGGTAGGGTGTGGGTATGGCGAATGCCTGGTGAACGACATTTACCAGACCGTGCAGTGCCGACTGAAATACGGGGGTGGAGAATTTTCAGTATGGTCATGTTTCTCCTAGAGGGGCTTGGCCCCCTTGCTGCTTTACGTGGTACTGTCAACACACATTTTAACCAATTTCATACTGCCTACCGTAAGTCATGACTGCTGGCTAATGATAAAGGATTCACGATGACCTTTTTTGAGTCCGTCATTTTGTGTTTGAGTCCGAAATTTGTTTTTTTAGTCCGACATTTTGATTTTGAGTCCAACATTTGGTTTTTTGAGTCAGAAATTTGGTTTTCCAGTACGCCATTTTGTTTTTGAGTCCGCCATCTTGTTTCGAGAATTTTACAGTTCATGTTTTGTCATTCCTTCACATGGCATCTGACAGAGGACCAGAGGATGAGCCGCCATCTTCGATCAGCATGTTAGAATGGGTCCTCGGTTCTGGATCAGCTTCTGCACCAGAGGCCAAAAGCCTCTGTTGCAGGGCTAAAAAAAGCAAATTTAAAACAGCAAACACAAGAGCCATGTTTGCTGAGCGCCGCACAACAATTTGCCGACCGAGTTAAAATAACTATACATCACAGCCACAGCAATAAGAATCTGTATTTCTAAAAACCACGAAGATAAAAACACACATTTCATGGGTACAGTCAAGGTTTAAGTATGGCTCATGAATAGCGTAGTCAAACTCCTGAAGTCTTAGTGGAGTGGGGAGAGTTGGGCGGCTTTTAACGAGATATCGAGAGCCGATGAGGGTGAAGTGATGTGGATACGGATGCGCGCCGGAATGCAAGGACGGGGGAAACAGGAGATCCCCGAGAAAACCCGTCGACCAGCGGCATCGTCTAGCAAGATTTCAACACGCGAAACCTGGTAGTGACCCAGCTGAGAATCCTGAAACGGAATGTCGCAGTGGTGATTGGATAACTGCTGCAAAATGTGCTGGCACTTGTTAGCGAAACACAGCCTATACTTATTCTATTCTCTATTTTCGTAGTAATGTCATAGGCCTAGTTAAAATATTTGCTAGAAAATATTTTTTTTTTTAAACTGATACAGCTTTTAGTACTCAAGTTTCCTTTTAAAGCTATACTGAATACGTTTTTTTTTTTTAGAGTTAAGTGACTATCTATATTCATTTAATTAACAGGTGCTAATCAGAAATGGCAGCACGGGGAATATAGGATGACCCAAATTAAGGAACTCCGTCGGCATCTGTCTGTGATGAGGACGGTGGCCATGTGGGAAACTAACCCCCAAAGCGGTTGGTCAGGATCGATCTCACCACCTCCAAAATAAATCTGGCTCGCTACCGCATTACCAATACGCTTACTCTCTGTGACTTGATATAGGCCCGAGCCTGTTTAAGGCCAATTGAGCACTTTTGAATGCCTTGTTTAAAATCTACCTTTACTTCTCATTCTTTATACTTCTACCATTTGTATTGTTACAAACTTCCCCGCGCGAACGAGGGGAAGAGGACTGATTAATGATATGATAGCGGGCGGCGAGTCACTAAGAGGTGTTTGGAAGACACGACGAACAATAATCCTATCAGGATTTTAAATTATAAAGAGTGCTGCGCAGGCTTCTGCCTGGCGCCGTGATAAGCCTTTTGCAGCTCGCACACTCCCGACCTTCAGGAGATTGAATTTCTATGTTTATGTGAAGAATGTTCTAATTTTGATCGTCCTTGCCCCTCTCAGTGTGACTTGGGGTGCGGGGAATATTTCAGGTCTGGGCTGCTGATACTATAAAAGCGCGTCGGGCCTCCAAGCCGACAGTTGATGAGTGTCTGGAGTTTGGGCGATTGCGCGACCTTGAGCGATAGATGACGAACGAGAAGAGCAACGAGTGCCGAGAAAAGTGGCCAGCGGGAGGAAAATATGCGACTGCGATCATCAGTGCAGTGAAGGGTGCGACTGACAGGCTGGACTATTGAACTGGATGTGTGACTGAAAGGCATTTCAAATGATGACAACCGACAGATTGAACACGTGTTAATGAGAGTGAGTTAATTGACTATAACCAAACACAGGTACAGAGAAGGCCTTTAACTAGAGTTGAGATAGACATTAAATACTGCACTCATTGAAAAATAAAGAGTAATAGTGGATATAGATAAATGTTGTACATAATATGTGTGAATAAATTAAAATCAAAATTAGTAATTAAAATCAAAATTAGTTCCTTTATTTTCATTAAGACCTTCATCTCTCATGAATTCTGATACACCCTTCTGGCGTTCTTTTAACAGTACGTAAAATCACTTTATTCATTCACCATCCAAGTGTAACCGCAAAATTGTTGGGAAGGTAAATGTGTAACTAATACGTAAATTCCCACTCTAATTAGTATAAAAAGAGTAAATGCCAAATTCAGCGGCCATACATTTGTAACATTAAACTCACAACACAATGTCAAGAGCTATAGTGCGTCTCACTCTTAAGATTGCAGTGGGTAGCTAAACAAACACAATTTTATATTTATACACTACTACACAATTTGACAATTTCTGTTAAGTAATGTTGTACATATGAACTTATTCTGCCAACACAGCATAACTTCTTGGCTGTTGGTAACTCAGCCATCTGGAAACAGCGCGCGTCATGCACATTTTACTGCAATCTAAGAGTGATACGCACTATAGAAACTATTTTTTTTTAATTCGCTGTCAAGTTAACTAAAGGAGCCTGCATGTCAGGATGTAATGTAGTACATATAAAGTTATGGGCTGTGTGTTATATTTAAAGGTTTATTTCAAAAGTGTTCACTATATTGTGAACAGCATTTCCTAGTGTCGGCGTTACTAAGGAAATGCATACACTACACGTAGAGGCCATGGTGTCGTTTGACATCCACTGTATAAAATCGAGACAGGCTGCCTCGTGTCCCCGACACACCACGCTGGTACGAGACACAAGAACAGATGACCTTGGGGTGTCCTATGTCGGCTCACCGTCACGGGACAAACTCTGCGGGCAGACCGCATGGCGCAACGAACAAAACAAGAATAACAGGAGAGGAAGAGGACGAGGAGGGAGGACGGGAAATGAATACAAAAATAAGTCGTTGCTGGCCATTCAGTAAGTACCACTTGCGAGTACAGCTGCGGATACAGGTGTATTTTCTCAATAATAATCGAACATTTTCAAGTTAGTCTTATTTTTATGATTCAATCGATACACCTTTGCGACTCTGGAAAGTAAATAAACCCGGGAAACTGAAAAAATGATTTATTTCCGAACTACTCGACGATACTCCCCCCCCCCCCCTTTTACTCCAGTAAATGCATGTTTAATCAGATATATTCCCCGACATTCATATTTCATGAATGTATTAGGTGGGATGGTTCGGACTGCAGTCGGGAATCGGATGCTAAGTAACTGAGTCAATCTATGAAATGGACTGGCGCGCACATGGGACATTGAAATATACATTGTGCCTTTGCTTTCCGGCACACTACCGCCAATAATCAGAATGTACAGTACAAGACTTAATACAGCCGCGTGAAGCTCTGTCGTAACCTAGCTACCAGCTCGTTGGAAACTGAACTCAAGTCAGACACATCGCAAAGGCTGCGTGCCCTCAACTTTCTTGTCCCTTGAAACAATGGAGAAGAACTGCGCCACGATCATGCTTGTCGCGATTTCTCCACACGCGGTTCTCCACAATGCAGCTCGCGTTTCGCAAGGCCGACTCCCGTTTTGCAAGACTTGCTCAAATATTATTATAACTGTCACGACGAATTCTCTGGGCCACTGCGCAAGTGTGATCGCTGAAGTCACGCTCAAAACCACATGAGAGCAAATATACGCTTAAAATATAATAAGTTAATTTATTCATAATTTTACAAGTACCGACCAAATATGCACTAAACACCACGTATCATAAATACGCTCCGCTATTTATTCAGGTAGACACCTGAAGAACTCGCGGTTTCATCTCGGGACAAGCTAGAATTCAAAACACGTGTGTTTGAAAAACTTTAGCCATTGATCCACACAACGGTTGACACCTCCTGGAGAATGTTGGTCCAATCGTCGCCTTTTACTATAGCACCAGACAACTAATGTGCAGTTGATATCGGCATATAGACTGTTGAGTCTAGGCTGCAGGTCACTGAACTCGCGAATTTTTTTGGTCTCTACGCTATACAAGTCACATGCTCTGGAATGATTTTATGTAAAATAACATCTCGGGCAAAACATTTCTAAAAGAGGAGGTTATTTTTATCACGCTGCGGCACGCAGTTAGTCGTTGTTGACACTATTTACCCGCACATTCATGGACGAGTCATTCCTTGAGCCTGGTCGAACGTCGAAATTTTCTCGCTATCCGCCTTGTCCGAAAACCAGGCAAAGAAGGAAGTTGAACGAAACTGCTCGTCTGCAGCAAGTCATTTAAATTTTATAATTTTATATTGTTTTATTTATTTTTTAACACAACCATAATAGCAGCTTCAGACTAGCCACGGGTTGGTTTGTATGCCAAATTCATATGAACTCAGTCTGAAAAATGACAGGTCATGTTTGCCCGGGAATCTTGCTACCAAAGCGACCTGAAATCGGCAGCGGAGGTCATGTATTATGACGGAAGGGGGAGGGAGTGAGCAGACAACGCGTTCCCAAATCCTTGATATATCGTGGAGGTGGAAAATAGAAGATGTAGACGATGGGATGCCCACTCGGTGCTTAGGCTCCGTCTACAATCGACATGGCACACATAACATGTACAGCATAAAGAAGTAAAACCCTGTATTAGAGATTGCAACGTCCACAACTAGTATTTGGCGTTAAGATGTCATCTCTGAGTATCTTACACCAAGTTTTTAACTCCGGCCAACGATAATGTCAAACGTCATAAAAGCTGCCGTAGCCAACTCATGCATATAAAAATCCTTGACCTGGAAAAAATTATTTTCTATTCGTCTGCTCTTTCTAACTGGTGATGAGAGGGTTTTTTCTTTTACGTTAACGCCGATTGTAGACAGACGGTTTCGCTTATTATGCTTTGTAAGTAATGTTATTTAAGCCAAGTCGATTGTAGAAGGGGCCTTAAATCACAAGTAATGCCACAGGGTAGGTAATTGTGAATACAGATATAAAACAACAGTTTATACAGAGCGAGCTCTAACTATACGCACTGGCCAGCAAAATGGCTTCACTGGCCAGTAACACGTTGGAACGGCGTTCACCAATCAGCGCCTGGAAACCTATTCGCCAGCCGGCAGCCCAGACATTTCCTGTTCTTCGCCTTTCGCAGCACGCAGAAGCCAATCAGATGCACGGCCAGTGCCCAGAGACTCGCGCAGCCAATCAGAGAACGGGTAGGCCCACATCAAAGGAACTGATACGCCATTTCGCCCGTGTGTACGTATCTACTCTGTGGTGGTGCCGTGGATGCAGGGTGTGGGACCACGTGGGGAGCGACAAAGTGGCGGGCGACCCCGCAGGACAACACGAGGACAACGGTACCCACGTGGAATAGTTTCTGGAAGAGGCGCAGCGCACCCAGCTAACTGCACCGGTGACCGGGGTTCCCACGACGACCAGCGTGTCCCCTTGGACGGCGTTCAAGACGTCGCGCTGCGGTCCCCGACTCGGAGACGCGCGCCTGAATTATTCAACGATGCGACGCGGCTGCGCTTACATGCAGCCCGCTCTCAGGGTTACCCGGTCGTCGCTATATTGTACCTAGAGATAGGAAAAATTCGCGAATTTATTTCAGGACAAGACACTTAAAACCCGTGCACACTGACGTCACCTTTGCAATTGGATCAGAGTTTATTAGTAGTGATCAGGTAATTTCGCGGATTCATCTGAGGACAAGTTAAACTGCATTCAGGTGTACATGTGAGTTTGTGCTTCAATTGGACCATAGTTTGTTAGACACGCCCCGAACGACTTTCAACAAATAAAGAACCTTCAAGGGAAATGAGAACCGAATCCCGTGCTATCAAGTCTGGGGTTAAACTGGAGCAACAGCCAATGAACTACCAACATATGCCCGAATGCACAAAGGATTGTGGAGTCTAGCTTGTTGCCGAATGAATCAGTGAGATTTCCGGGTCTCTATTTATTATACACGCCCTGGACGACTTCGTGCCAATTGCCGACTTGCAAGGGAACACGATGCGAATCCCGCACTGTCAGATGTGCGGTAACACTGGGCCAACAGCCAACGTACCAACATATGACGTTCGACTATACAAAGGATTGTGGAGTGTCATTGAACTCGCGAAAATCTCCTATCTCTACTTATGCCTAGAGCCCCAAGTATTTCGCGAATTCATTCTGTGGCGAGGTAGCCTTCAAGCCCTTGTTGTTTCCTCCTACTATTGTGTTTGGACGACAGTTGTTTAGACATGCCCCGTTTGACTGCGAGCCAGTGACGAGCAAGAGCAGCAGTGTGAGCGAGAGTTCTACATTCCTGCAGAGGCCTCGCTTGATCGCAGCAACCAATAAGTAGAGCCACCTGTTTATCGCGAAAAGATTCAACGACTACATTGTACTGCAAAACAAGTTAGTTCAGAGCCTATTTCGTGGTTGAATGATTTCAACTCTCATGCGTCCTAGGTGTCTGCCGTCCAATCACGGACGTTCGGTGGCGAGGTAACTTAATTCCGATTGGCCCTGTCAAATTTAAAATGCCTTCTCTCACAGACACGCGGCCAATAGGCAGAAGAAATTTGCAAGTGTGCACTGCGAATACATCTTTTCGGAAAAAAAAAGGTGGCCCTAACGATAGTGTATCGAATATATAGAGGACTCTGCAGTCTAGCGTGCTGCCAAATCAATCCACGAAATACTCCGGGCTCTACTTATACCAGGGCCGCGGTCGCTGAACAGTTAACCGGTTCGCCTCCCACCAAGGCGAACCGGGTTCAATCCACGGCCGAGTCATTCCCGGATTTTCGCAAGTGGGAATCGTGCCGGACGATGCGGCTGGTCACCGGGTTTTCTCGGGGATCTCCCGTTTCCCCGCTCCTTGATTTAGGCGTTGATCTATGCTCACCTCAATCACCCTCATCGGCTCTCAAGACCTCGCTGTTAAGAGCCGCCCAAATATCTACACTCACTCTACTTATACCGACTCTATGCAGAGACTGTGGTGTTAAACATTTTGGCGATAACGACGACTTCATACCATGGAAGTTCTCGATAAAGTACCAGGAACTAGTCGCGTTTCAAAACACATGTAACAAAAGTGCTCACTTTATCGTGAACAGCCTTTACCTACTTTAACCATTTTACCGGCACATGCGATTGGAATTCGCAAAGCACGCGGTACTTTTGTGCCTGTGTCCTTACGTATTTTGTGCAATAATGGAGCAGAGCAGGACATTTTTATAGGACTAAAATTCCACGGAATTTTAAGAATATCTAAATGCGAGTACAGACCGACACGGTTCCGCTGTCCCGAAACTTGTATGGAACACGTAATTATATTGGTGCTTGCTTCTGCGTGTGGCAAACGGCCAACCGTAATCATCCCTGATTGTGAGATCATAACACAATGCATATTTCACACCACAGAACTCTGGATAGACTATTCATAGCGTTCCCATTTTTAAAACAGAAAGGAACCCGCACTAGCATTCACTCTGTGGAAAACATATAAATTGTCTTTGTTCTGCGGTATTTCTTTGCGAAGAAAAGCAAAATCTACGTGGGTTATGACAGTTAATTTACAGTGGGGGAAGACATAATAATAATAACTTTGTGCAGGTAATGAATAAGGACAGGTGTATTTCGCGAAAATATGCTAGACTCCAATATCCTACGTCCACAACCACTACTTCCCTTGGTTATTGGCCGCGTGCCTATGTGAGAAGACATGTTCTTATTTGACTGGGCCGATTGCAATGAAGTGCTACGATACTGAACGCCCCCATGATTCGCGGACAGACACTTCAGGTTCAGGCACGTGACATTTGAAATCATCCTACAGTGAAAGTGCATATGAACGAAAGTGTTTTGGAGTACAGCTGGTCTTGAAATATTTTCCCTAGTAATGAATCAGAAGCAAGTCGCCTGTAAAATCTATAGGTCGACATTTTTCGTACTAAAATTTACCCAACATTATGATAAACATATTTAATTTGCACATCTAGTGCCACTTTCAAAATACCTCATCATCACGGCGCCAGCAAGACACCTGACGGAAGACGGGGCAAAAGAAACACGAGGCGTCGGCCAATGGCTGGGCGCCCTGGCTCGGTTTCGCTCATTGCGAGACCCGATTCGCTAAAAATACCCTTCCAGCGCGTGACTGCCTCAAGCCACCATGAATCGGCACGACCGCCAAATTTACAGGCAGTGCTTTAACAGCGCGCCCATCTGCTGTTCGGAATAAACGTTTATAAAGGCACGTGCGTGCTCAGGGTCAGGAAACAAGGTGTGTAAACAGTAAAACGAAGGTCCGCATTTACGAGATTAAAAATTAAAAGTAAGAACATATTTAAACGTGTTAACTAATCAGAAATAATATACACTACACTAAACCTGTTTTTAATTCATCGGTCGTTTCAAACACGCAGGCTGTCAAATAAAAATACAATATAAAAATACAATATTGGCAGGATTGTTTTTTATTTTCCTAATAGTATGATCCAATGGGGATGCAGCTACACACCCTGCGCCCCTCCTACGCACGCCCACGCAGTAGTGAGCATTGTTGAAATATACATTTTAAAAAATACTACTCATAACTACATATAAGCCACAATACACTCAGGTACACAGGGTGCCAAAGTTATGATAGCAGCGAGTGAATGAAAGATACAGGCTGTTCACAGTAAAATGAGCACTTTTTAAGGCCTTCGAAACAGGCATTAACCTCTAATAAACATGTATTATTGCAACCTTAGGCGTTAGTTTTTGAGAGTAGTGAAATGTGTACACTGTTTATTGGCCACATTGTAATATTTATATTAAAAAGCAGCAGGGAGAATTGGCTGGAAGTAAAAATTTAGAAGGGCCTTAAAAAGTGCTCACTTTACCGTGCACAGTCTATAGTTATACTACACGTATTGCGATACAAGTGTAATGTTTAAATTTGTAACTACTGTTTTGAGCATACATTTGAATATTATCAACGCTTTTACATGCCTAGAAATGCCACGGTTTCACTTGAATTGCGTTCTGAATAAAGTGAGGCACTTCATGGCAATGTTAACTTCACATAGGGCATAAGGATACGAAATGAAAATAATGGTAGAACCTCAGCAGGGCTTTCAAAAGTGCTCAATTATCCGTTTTATAAACAATTTTGTAACACTTTACACTAATAAATCGTTTGAGTCATGGGTCAGTCCACTTTTTATACATAGCTACTTTATTTTAAAGTGAGTGAGGAGATTTGGACGGCTCTTAACATCGAGGTCTTGAGAGCCGAACTTTATAATAAGAAAAAAACCGGGAAATTTCCCATGTACCATTTTAATTGATAGAACAGGCCGACAATACGACTGAAATGTCCAAACTTCACAGGCGCACACGAAAATGTTTCCTAAAGTTAAACACAATGAATTTTCGGGAAACAATTTTCGCGGCTAGACATTTCAAAACGCTGTGGCTTTAGGTAACTTTGATGCCTATGTGACCTATTTTTCGCCACATCGTGCCTGATTGAGCGAATCACGAACGCTGAGAGAGTTAATAATGAGTCCTGGGAGTACCAGTCAAACACAAATGAACTATTCATGCCACTATAGCTACAGGCTGCTCACGATAAAGTAAGCACTTCTTAAGGCCCTCCCACTATAAATATATCTTATTGCAGCCTAAGGCATTAAATTTTGATGGCGGTGAAATGTATACACTGTGTTTGTTGGTCACATTGCAATGTTTACATTAAAAAGAAGCAGGAAGATGGAAATTGGCTGAAAGGAAAAAAATTAAGGGACTTAAAAAGTTCTCGCTTTACCGTGAACAGTCTATAAATAATATCTGCAGGTATGCAAGCACGGAAATGGGACCTGCCTCGTATTCATTTTTGCTCGCGGTACATCACCATCTCTAGCTACGGTCAGACATTTGGTCAAAACCCGTTACTGGTTGGCCGAAGGAATTTTTGTAATCACAAAGGAATTCGCAGAAAGAGGTTACGTTCACATTAGTGAGTATAAAATAAAACAGCAATTCTGGTGCATGTGAATTATCTTACTATAGGCTGTTCACGGTAAAATGAACACTTTTGAAAGCCCTGCCTAAAATCTACTTGTATGCCCATTGTGTATTCTTCTGCCTTATGCAAAATAACATTGCAGCAGAAAATCTTTGCAAATATGCTTATTTTTAGAGAACGAAATAAATAATTTAAGTTATTACAAATGGATATGACACTTTTTATTCGACGTTAAGATATAACTCCTTTTCATTTATCGTTACCAACTGGGCGCATGTCACTCAGTTCGTCCGTTAAAATATGTAGGTAGGGACAGTGACTTTTTTCTAAGGTTGATTTCAAAAGTACACACTTTATCTTGAATAGCCTTAAAACATTTTTTAAATATTGCAAAGAACATCAGATGCTGGACCTATATTTGTCGTATGTGCACACAAAACATGGGAACGCCAAGGGCGACACATTGGCACGCGCATCAAGTTCCTCGCCGCCTTTTCGCGCGACTGGCGTGCACCGCAGCCGTATGTGACAACTGCGTGCAACCAAGGAACCTCATGCAATGGGCGGGAAACCTGAAGAGGAGTGTATAGGGCAGTCGTTTATATACGTTTTACATATATTCGTTCACTATTTTCTTAGAAGCAAAAGCATTAAAATGTAACATCTAACTATATCAATGGTTATGTGAGTAAATTATTTTAAAAATTCAAGCAACTGCTTATGGAGCACTGCACCCGACTATACAATGTGAAGAACTCGTAAAAAAGTAGTACAAACATCATAAAAATTGTCAGAAAAGTGCGATTTATGCTGTAGGCCTATACGAAGAAAAAGTGTATATATTTCGCAACATTATAAAATATTTTACTAAAATATACTTTTTAAATATAAAAAATTATCGATTATAATAGTCTCCATTTTTAACAAAACTTAAGTGCATTTCCGTTTTGGATTCTTCGGAAAACAGAATTTACAAGAAAATATTCGAAATGGAATATCGTCATAATATTTACTGTGATCATATGCAATAAAATCATAGTTAACTATATCAATTTTATAATTAAAATCATTTACGTCAGTTTCAGCCATAGATGTTTGTGACAAATGGACGCGCATAAAATCAATGATAAAAATTATTTCTTGCATTATTATTATTACCATTTTCTTACATACAATCATAGTAAACATTATGCCGATATTCCATTATGAATATTGTCTTGCAAATTCAGCTTTCTGAAGCATCCAGAATGGAAATTTGCTTAAATTTGGTTAAAAATACTGACTATTTTAATATATTATTTTTTACATTTAAAAAGTATATTTTAATAAAATATTTTATAATGTTGCTATATATATATATATATATACACTTTCACATATATACTATACAGCATAAATCGCCCTTTTTTGACAATTTTTATGGAGAATATACTAAATTTATATGAGTTCTTCACGTTGTATAGTCGGGCGCAGTGCAGTGCTCCATAGGTAGTTGCTTTATTTCAACCTTAAAGAAAATTCATACAGCTTAGTAGGTATTACATACAGCAGTCGTATGTCTTATGGTGTGACACACCACCGTGTCTGATGGTGTTCGTCTAAATCGCCTCGCACGACCCTCAGTTCGAACTGACATATAGTGAGCTTATTTAGACACGATATTTAACAGAAATTGACACACTAATAATTGCTCCACGGTTAACATAATGTTCAGTGTAAAAATAATATAATAAATAGGGTAGTCGGAAAGAAGCTTGTCTGCTGGCTATTATTTTTTATTATTGAACTAGCTCTTCAAAAATAAAATGAATTGATGATTCGTCTCAGCTATTTAATTTTCACAAGTGTTGCTTAAAAACTGTTATTTGTGTTAAATGCAAGACGTGGACTACAAGAGCTTGTAAGTTATTCAATATTTTATTTTGTGGCTAATTTCTCCAAATTTTAGTTCCTCAAACGAACTGAATTTCTACAAATTCTATTAATATTTACTAACTTATATTAATTCCAGCTTCTTATTCCTACTCATGCATTGTTTTCGACGAATTCAGAGCAAGGCGTATACTTTAGAAGGTTTTATAATCAAGTTAATTCATCAAGTACGTATTATAATAATCTAATACTGGTAATATTTACAGGGTCAAAAAGTACCTATTGACCCGTCACAATGGCATATTAATGAAGATGTGAGAGGGTTGTGCGACGGTTGTTAATAAGTTCCTACACAGACGTGAGTACATGAATCAGCGCACGAAACTTAGGTGAGGTGTCAGCGAGTGGAAAAAAAAAATCAATTATATACACAAACCAGTGTAAAAGCGCATATCTAAGATACTGAATTAGACTTAATTCTGTCTACGGACTACAGATTTCATTTCGCTGTGGACGTGGTGACAGACTAAAGATGAGACACACCGACCTCGCTGGCTGCGCACAACAAATCTCCGTGTCCCAACATTGAACTGCTTTTCTGATTACAAGTCTAGCAAAAATGGCGTGGATTGGGTTTGAGCACTGTTTAGTAAACAAGTGCTTTTGAGATGTTTTTATACTTCCTCTAATCAATTCGTAATGCTTTTTGATTGCAATCAAACTGGTAAAAGTATTTTATTAATATAATAGTGCTTGTCATTTTAAAATTAAGATGTAAACAAACACGTTATTCACACTCTAAATTGGAATAAGTTATTTTTTACTGACTGTCAGTTAAAACTGCTTCATACGGAATCTGTAGAAAAAATATCACTAATTCATTAGTTAAAAGAAATCTACTACTTCAAGCAGTAGAAAATTACTTATTTATAGTTGTTATTAATAAATAAGCACAGAGAATTCCTGTGTGATGTAAGTTAGGTACGATTTATTTTGTCGCAGAACACACATATTGTCTACACAAAAACATTTTTGGAGGTGGTTGGGCTCAAACCTCCGCCCATAAAGCAAAGCATGCTGAAGCTTTCATGATCAGCCATATCCACTGCCCTACTTTACCACTGCCAAACGTGTGCTCGTATTATGGGTCGACAAAATGTAATGTCAAATATTGCTGTAAGTTTCTGATGTGAAAGTATTTCTTGTTGTAGAAATATACAGATTTTCTGCGCAACTACATGTCTTTACAAAGTTCTAAAATCAATCTATCTTTCGTTTAGTTCGGATTCTGTGCTTATATATATATATATATATATATATATATATATATATATATATATTGGTTTCAATGTACGAGGTTATCAATATCCACTAGTATACGCCATGTTACAATGCAACGCGATACTACAGATTTAAACTGTTATTTTTAGTGACATATAGATCAGTGATAATTTTACTGGCTCGATAGAGCGGTGATTCAATAGGAAAGGTGGATTTACACCAACAAAAGTTTTGTGATCTCTAACAGATTAAATAATGAGGAAACGACAAATTTTATAAAATATTGCATTGTTTCTAACGTTCCCCTGTCTAATTAGCACAGTTATTACTAGTCAATCTAACTCTTCAAAATAACAATTTCATTCTGTAAAATATCAGATACATAGAAAACACCTACAACACAGTTAAAACCACTATGTTTCTCTTTTAAAGCACACGATCTAAACTAAACTTAACATAGAATGACTTTCGAGCCTTACAAAGACATGTACCTACGTACGCATAACGTGTTTATATTTCACCCACATTAAGTACTTTCACATTACGAAACTTACAGCCGTTCGCCATTGTAAGTTTATGTTACTACGCAAATGCGAGACCGTTTATCTCAGTGGCAAAGTAGCAGAGTTGGTAGAACGTCAGTCAAAAGAAACAAGAGAATGTGTTGCGTTTTGGGGTGGCAGTTTGATACCAACCACTTTCAAAATTTCCTTGTACATGTAATAAGTTTGTTTTGCGACAAAATAATTGTATACCTAACTTATTTCAAACCGTAATGTACGGTTTTTAATCCCAGTGTTTTTTATTAATTGTCTATAAATAACTGATTTTCTACTGTTTGTATTAGTGGATTTCATTTAACTGAAGAGACTAGTAGTTTTCATTTTCTACTGATTCCGGATGGAGCAGTTTCAACTGACAATCAGTAAAAAAATAACTGATTCCGATTTAGATTGCACTGTCGACCATGTGACTTTGACAGTTATGTAGGATTGCGGTAGGTCAATGTTGGGTCCATGCGCAGAAGACGAATAAGCGGTCTACCTCATCTTTAGTCTATGCGTGAAGTGGTTTCCTCTGTTCGTAGCGCCAACGTCAGTCTACTATTTTTTTATGGGCGGCGATATTATCCGGTCATTCATCCGACCAACCCTCGGCGGACAACGCCTCCCCCCTCTCCTCGTTTCCCTTTTACAAGCGACCAGCATCCAGAACCGGTAGCCGACCTCCGCGCCCTAAGGCTAGCGGAATCCCAACCCGCACACCCGAGCTGTCCCCACACGCCTGGCCAGCTAGCGGCACAGCTCCGGCGGAAATGTTGGGCCTGGAACGATATAGTCTATTCAACGGTAAAGTGAGCACTTTTTAAGTCCCTACTAATTATTTTCTTTTAGCTAATTTCTATCTATCCGCCACTTTTTTAAAATGAACATTGCCATGTGACCAATAAATACCGTGTATACATTCCACCACTCCCAAAAGTTAAAGTTTGAAGCTGCCTAACCGGAGAGCCCTAAAAAGTGCTCACTTTACCGTGAACAGCCTATAATCGCCACTGCGCCTCACAGATTTTCATAAACTATGTAGTAAACTGGACATACTATTTCGGGGCATTCAAATCAGTGTTTCGCAAATTTTCCATTATTACCAACCAGCGACTTCCTATCGCGATATGACTTCCATGAAAGTACTAAAATGGACGAATAATGATTTAACAACTCATTAAAATGAGTTATTATAAAGCATGGTATTTATATTATTTCATAATAGAAAACAGAATAATTAAAAAAAAAAACCTGCTACTTTGTTAACACCCAAGAAAATTATGTTAAAAATCACTCAACACAAAATTAAACTGGAACCAACAGCATTATCAAGATCACTCTTTATCAGTGGAAATACTTCATGACTGACACGAAAAAGTTCCGCGGACCACTTGGAGTGAGTTAAGAGATTTGGGCGGCCCTTAACATGGAGGTCTTGAGAGCCGATGAGGGTGAAGTGAGGTGATTATATAGCAGCGCCGGAATGAAAGGGCGGGAGAAACGGGAGATCCCCGAGAAAACCCGCCGATCAGCGGCATCGAGCGGCACGATGCGAAAATCCGCAGGAGAGAGGTAGGGGCCGGCCGGAGATCGAACCCAGTTCGCCATGGTGGGAGGCGAGCAGGCTAACCGCTCAGCCACCGCGGCCCCGGCGGATCAGGCCAGGGACCACCAGTGGCCCGTGGAAGCACTTTGAGAACCACTGATTTAAACAAAGGGAAATATATTTAATATTATTAGCTCTTTCTTTTAATGCCGTGAGCGTAACCGGGTAGAAAGGCGGAGGGGATTTGCAGTTTAAATGCTATACTAATCCAAACTTAACGTTTAAAAACAAGAAATAAGTATGTAAATCCACCGCTCTTCTGGGATTCTCACCCGGAGCGGAGCCACGGTGTAATTAAGTACCTACACCGAGACTAAATGGCGTGAGAGTCGCTTTGATATGGACGTACCCATTCTTTAACTGGCTGCGCGAGGCTCTGCGAACGAGCCTTGTATCTGATTAGCTACTGCACGCTGCAAAAATGTTCCCTATTGACTAAGCCGTCGGCTGGCGACAGGCGCTGATTGGCGAACGGCGTTAAAACACGTTGCTGGCCGGAGACAGCATTTTGCTGGCGCGTGCGGGCTGGTGTTCGGATAGTAAGCGCCTTATTTCATGTTTGTATTCTCGAGTATTTTGTGCCGGAACTTTGCGGTTCGAAAGTAAAGCCTGACCGATCTCGACAGCAGTTGAAGCGTATAAAGTACATGCGTATAAAAGCTGTTCCCGGTAAAATGAGCACTTTTGAAAGCCCTGCATAAGATTTACTTGTATACACGTTGTCTCTTCCTCCGCTTTATGTAAAATTAACATTACTATGGGTCTCATCACTTTATTCATTCGTCGTTCAAATCAAACGGTGAAATTATTAAGAAAGTGAATACTTTACCTATCTGCTCATGTTTACACTTTGATACATTAAAGAAGCAGAAAGCTAAATAAATAATTTTAAGTTATCATAAATGGTTACCGAACACTTTTTATTCGACGTTAAGACATGGAACTACTTTCCATCTATAGTTACCAACATTACTGGGCGAATGTCACTCAGTGCGCCCATATATGCAGGCAGGGGCCAGTGACGTTTTTCTAAGGTTCATTTCTAAAGTGCTCACTTTATCGTGAACAGCTTTTACTTGTAATACAAAGCAAAGGCTTCCGATTCAACGCCTATAATTTAGATGTACAGTACATCTGCCAGTCGTTCCCGCAGCTTCAGGCTGGGCAGCACAACGTGGTTCCGTCCAGCCCGGAGAACGGATCGGATGGAGCAGTCGCGGAATGAAGACAGGGAAAGAAGCACGAGTACCACAAGAGAACATCCCACGCGAAGAGAGGTCAGGTGGCAACTCGGACGTCCTGGTACTGACTTCACAAAAAACTGGTATTTCAGACGAAATAGTGGTACGCCATGCAACTTCACACGACAAAAACAGCCAAGCCATTATTTTGTGTATTCTAGTCACCATTTTTTTTTTTTTTTTTTAACAAAATGCACAAACACTTAAAAGGCATGCAAGAAATCTGAACCACTAAATCACAGCTCATTTACATTAAGACAAAAAGATTGAAAATGTTCCTTTTTAATCTGCATTTAATTTAAAAAAAAAATGTAAACTGTAAGTTAGTTAAAGGGAAAATCTTATGCACATATTTTGCATTTCACCATACACTGGCACGTAAGAAAAATCAATATATTTAACTACATAACAAAACAGTGCAAATACTTCAATCAACTGCAATGAGACTCCGCCTTATTAATTAGGCTTATGCAGTTATTAGATAATTCGAAAACTATTGATACTATCGCGAACAGATTACGAAGCATACCATAACATTATAGCTTACGTAATAATGGGATGTACGTATGAAACTTCAAACAGGCCTTTCACGTCTGTTTATGTTGACACATGTGAAAATCGTACTGCGCAAAATTAGATGTTCATTTTAGTGACACTGTACAGTTCAAACACTTCGTCTTTGGTACATTGGAATTCGATTACATTTCAGATCATCGAACTGGCAAAATTCTCCTGCAGCCACTTATTTATTTACAGTGTTGTCATCTTTATTACATTGGAAAATCCCCTGACATTTCCCTAATTTACAGACGAAAAGAATATTATTCTCTTGCCTTTTTCTAGCATTTTTTTATTCTGTAAGGATTGGCGCCTTTGCATTATAACACACTTTTACACCAAAATACTTCTCTGATCTTACAAAATTGCTCACTACATAGATTGCAAACAAAAATATCTAAGCATTTAGTCCACAATCATTAAAACAACTTTATATGATTGAGGCAGTGGTGCACGATGATGACAGAACTGCGAAATATATCTTGAATATCACAGAATTCCCTGATATTTCCCTGTTTTCCAGACCTGTGGCAATAGTGATTTACAGCGTGGATGAGGGTAACGCCTAGAACACAGCACGGGTAGTATCACATCGACTATTCGCATCGCCGGGCTGTAACGCTGTCGCCAGTTTGGCCGAAACCTACCAGCTTGCACAGACAGCTACAGTCGCGAGTTCGAACTTGGCCATCTTCCCGAGAAAGTTGGTAGCGAGCACCCAGCCGTCGGGAATAATGCTTCTTTATCCTGGAAAGTATTCACGCTTCACGCTGTTTGCTTCCTTTCTCCTGGAGGAATTGAGGCGTGGCGGCGCCGTCGCCGACAGCACCGCTGCGTCCCGTGGGCAGGATCACCGGCTGAAGATGAGGTATACCTAGTCCATTCACTGTTACTTCCGGGTTTTCTGAAGCGCTGCTAAAGTTATACTTCTACGATATTCCTCCGCCTCACGCAACAAAAGCTCAACAAAGGTCGTGACTTAATTTAAAGAATACTGTCTCGAAAGAGCACTCTTTCGCTCAACCTGGCGAGAGCACTGCTTCGCGCTCTCTCGTGCTCTCGCTCTGTGAATTGAGACAACCAATATCTCGTTTCTCTCCGACATCGTGCAGACAGCTGATGCCAACAGGCGGGAAATCATGCTAAGCAAAAATCGCGGTCATAGTTAATGTAAGTAATTTATATGTGTTCAAAATAATTCACAAATAATTATAACACTACCAGAATAATCATTAGCGCATAAAATACTATTATTTTTGTTTTATATCGTACCGTCATGTAACATCACAGTGACCAAAAAATCGAGACGTAGTCAGAAATCCGTATTTATATTTTTATAAATACATGTTGCATATGTCATTTCGCTGTTTAAAACAGTTCGAATTATTCACTTACAGTTAAAATTCAACGTGGTTTTGGCCCACAAACCTGCTATAACCTTATTCAAACACGTAAATAATGTAAACGAATATGGCGCCTGCGAGTATACAACTTCGTTCTCTCTCTGAGCTCTCGCTCTTTCGCGGTCTCTCCGACGAATTGAGACGACCAGAGAGCGTTCTCTCTGACGTCATAATGACGTCGTCGCAAGAGCGAGCGCTCTCTGGGCCAATTGAGACACGGCCACAAAATCTAAAAAATTACACCAAAGGGAAAACGCACCGCATTTGTGAGCACTCACTTTAACAATATTTTGCATTAGAACTATTTCTTACTACACATTACCAACTCACCTATTTTCTCCCTGTTTTATGCATATGAATTACAAACCTAAAACTATAATTAATGTGTAAAATATAAGACGAAGTTCAATTTAAACAAAAATTAAATATTTTTATGAAACAGAAGTGTAAAATGATTGTGGTTCACGAAATGTTTAGGGCTACAACCGAACATGTCATACATAAGGTCATTTTTTTAAAAGATTTAATTCAAAAAGTGCGAAGAAACCACGGATGGACTATAGTTGGATTTTCATCTCAACATGTCCCCGACTTACATCATCACCAACATGTTGACTGACGAAGTTACGTGGGCAACAGTGAGAAATGTGTTTGTTCACATACGAATTTCAAACGGACCCATCCTTTTATATGAATGAAATATACTGACTTAACTTAAATATATGCTAGTTGCATTGAAACTAGGTTAGAGTAAGTGTAGAAACGTCCCAAAGTACTTACGTAACTACATACTAACTTCAAATCCCACCCACGTTGTTTTTAACAGCGCTATTGGCAGAGAAGCAGTTCAATGTATTGCAATGCGGAGATTGGCTACTGCGCAGCTCGTATTAGCACTCTATCCTATATTCCCTCTAAGGGCAGTATCCATTGTAAAGTTCACGTTTAGGACCATTCATAAGCCTCGCGATGTAAAATCTAGGGACGTGGAAAAACAAAGTAATTGTTTTCCTTTACTTTTCACATCGCAGCATGAGTTTGTAACGTTGCAGTTTTACATGCATTATATTTGTCTTTGGTTTCAGATTATTTGGTTGTAGTGACGATTAATTAAAGTAATTTTCAAATTAATATTTAATATACGATTTAAGCGAAGTGCAATGATTTTTGGTTATGTCAAGGTTATGACTATTGTTATTGTTAGTATTCAGTTTGTCCTTAGAGGGTATCATGTATTGCATTGTGTAATTTTCAGATAATGGTTTAGTAATTATTGTTCATTTTAGGGTAGTAAGCATTGACATTTGTAAAAGTGACCGAATTGGCTCTCGTCTCGCCATTGCTGACTGGATGAGTAGAGTAACGTGGTCAGACGACAACCAATCAGAGTGCAAGTAACAATAGAAGTGACGTTGATGTTTGAATCGCGCTTTTTTTCCTGTAAGAAATGTAGTCACCACCGCAAAGAACAGACTCGTGTGGGTGATAAATAATTAGAATTTGATAAAAATGATTAATAATGTGTTTGTGTAAATATTACAATTACTACAAGATGTTTTAAAGTTTAGTTACTGATGATGTAAAACGAATGAGGTTAATTAATTTGGTTTGAGAAGATGAAAGAATCATTTGTCTAATTTGTTGTACAAGAACGAGTCGATAAAAAAGGAGAACAGAATTTCGGCCTTCTAATTCTACTGAAATGTTACAAGTTTCGTGTAGATTGTTTTAATTTCCAACATTCGCAAGACTTCTTAATTGCATTCCTGGCGTCTAATTTAACATGAAATTAATGAATGTTGGTATAGGCTGTTCACGGCAAAGTGACCACTTTTGAAAGCCCTGCCTAAGATCTACTTGTGTGCACATTGTGTATTCTTCCTCATATAAAATTAACGTTGCCATGTGCCAGATCACTTTATTCGTGCGTCGTTCGAGGGCAACTGCGGAATTTTTAGAGAGGTAAATTCTTTACAAATGTTTTTATTCTTACACTTATATGTATTAAAAAAAAAACAATAAAATATTTTAGTATGTACAATGTTTACTTAACCCTTGTAATTGAACGTTAACGCGTGGAAGTACTTCCTCTCCATCATTGCCAACTTTACTGGGCACGTGACGTATCAGTGTGGCCGTTAAAATATACACAGGTAGGATCAGTGATATTTTTCAAAGGTTGATTTCAAAAGTGCTCACTTTACCGTGAACATCCTGCAACACATGGTAGACAATGAAACGACAGATATCAGTGTTTCGGGGAAAAATCTCAAATGCTGGCAAATAAATGAAGGCATTCCTGTCGTAAAATGTTGTTTCTGCAACATAATTGCATGGCTTAGTGCCATTACTGTACCCGCATACCCATCCGGTGTTGGGAATTCGATGGTCAATGGTTTCTTCTAATGCCGGAATCACATAACTCCGAAAATCACGATAGGACTATTAAAACCGAACAGGCGTTTAAATACAAGACGCGTCTGACTTCAGCACGACGAAAAATGTCGCGCGACCAGCAGTTTTGGATGTTATATTATCTCTATTTTTGTCGTGCGTATACAGCACGACCAAAATGGCGTACACCACTGTAAAACGAAATAGTACGACTACACTTAGGCTACAGTGGAAAAATTGCATCTTATCACTTGCCGGATTAAACTCATATAAAATTAACGTTTATACATTCTCACGCTTTAAACCAATACTTTCACTCTTTGTCGACATCATATATGTTTCAAATCACTCTTCGTCCTACCACCTTTAAACCAACATATTCTATAATCACCTTCTAAATTGTGCTGAGAACTCCTAACTTCAGTGTCAACTGTCGTGTTGTAAATTCAAGTAGTCACACGAAAAATGTTCTTGTCGTGTCGTTGCTGCCGTGTTCGTCGTGTCGTGCTTGTCAGAGCTATATGACTCCAGCAAAATAAACCCAAGACGGTGCCTCACGAATTTAAACACGAGTTTATGACTGCGGACAGGAAATTTTCAGGGTTCAATTCACAGTCCTATGCAAAGTCAAGCATCAGCTGCTTGTCCATTGGCTGCTGCCCCAGATAGTGCCAAATTATGATCCAGAAATGGTCGCACGGTATTCGTGCTTCCCCCCCCCCCCCTTACCAAAAATGTTTGTTATACAGTCCACCAGAGCGTGTCTTATCAATTGTGATCCAACAGCTAACGTAGCTGGGATGTACGTGTTTCAAGTCTAGCTTCTTCTAAAATTTGTTCGTGAAATTTCCCGGTCCTCGAATTTTTTTAAAGATTCTTTCGATGGGGGTGAATGATTAAGTTAAATATTTCGAACTTAGTCAATTACTTCACTACGTCGCCACAGAAAACCAAGTCTGAGACAGGAAACAAATACAAAGAACGAGCAGAGATTTACCTGCCAAAATTCCTTGTGGGATTTATTGTATGTTTTATTTATATATTTTGACTACAGCTACTCTCGGCTCGTTTTCTGAGATCGTTCTTTGCGTTTGTTTCGTGTCTCAGACTTGGTTCTCTGTGACGACAAAGTGAAGCAAAGGCGTATGTTCGAAATACTACATTTGATCTTTGCGGCCCTTAGTTACGAATGGCGTCTGTCAGAAATGGTGTATGCGCTGCAAGTAATCATTGAATTCGTACATCTACATCTGTGTCAAACTACTAGGGACATGTGTATTTCGCGAAAATATTTATGGCCATGCTAGACTTCGATATCCTGCGTCCACAACCACAACTTCCTTTGGTTATTGGCCGCGTGTCTACGTGAGAATACTCGTTATTTAAGTACTCCGGTACTGAACGTTCATGATTCACGAATATACCCTTGAGGCACGGGACATTAAACATGATCCAACCACGAAAGTGCATATGAACAAAAGTGTTTTGGAGTACAACTGGTCTTGAAATCATTTCGCGAAAAACACCTGCCTCTACCGATTACTTCCATTTTCGACACGATCGTCGGGAGTAGGCACGCAGAGCGACGGCCGTGCTGGGCGGACATCCGCAGTGTCTGCCGACGCGGCGACCCCAATCCCCCGGCAAGTGGAGAGCGCGCGGGCAGTAGCGTGGGACGAATGATTCCCTTCGTGCGATGCCCGCCCGCACTCGCCACACTCGACAAAACCCATCGCCACGACTAGCTGGCTAAGTGAGCACCCGCAGCCCACCTCATTTCACGTAAAGGCTGTTCACGATAAACTGAGCACTTTTGGAATCAACCTTAGGAAAAAAGACACTTCTCCTACCTGAATATACTTTAACTGACGCACTGAGTGAAATGCACCCAGTAAAGTTGGTAACGATGGAGGGAAAGTAGTTCCACATATTTACGTTGAATAAAATGTGTTAGGTAAACATTCGTGACTACTTAAATTATCTCATTCGCTTTCTGTTTTTTTTTTTATGCACCACCTAAGTGTAAAAAAAGAGCATATCTGAAAAATATCACGTTTCTAATAATTTCACAGTTTCACTTGACCGACGCATGAATAAAGTCATCGGCAATGTTAAATTTACATAAGGCGGTATAACAAACAACGTGCAAACAAGTAGATCTTAAAAAGCGCTTTCAAAAGAGCTCAGTTTACAGTGACCAGCATATAACATGAATACGTTCAAATACAAACTGTTCTGTATGTTGGACGGAAGAACAAACTATAGTCTATACACGGTAACTTCACACCTTTGAACCAAACTACTGAAAAATAACCCCAGCTATAACGTGTTTCGTTGTTGCCTAAATAAATTACGTACATCACGTGATTTATACGTCTATTAATACGCACCTAAAAAAAAATTGTATTTTGTTTGCTCTTGTGGGATGTTGGCTTTGAGAGTTGTTGCATTACAAAACGTCTGAATGAAATGTAACAACACCTGTTATTTTTGCGTAGACGCACGCAGTCTCAGTACAATCCGGAAGAGTGCACTGTTACTGAAACCTTTGGACACAGCATGCAAAGACAGTGTGTGTCCTGTTCAGCTGCATTAAATATGCTTCAACGAGTAATTACAGCATTTGATCGTACGCACACAGTGACTTTGCATCAGCAAGGCGTCTCCGTGAGGGAAATTGCCCGCCTCGTCGGTGAACGGCGTAGTGACGTTGTTCGGACATACAGCCGCTATTGTGTTACACACAATGTTGCAGACCGTTCTCGCAGTGATCGTCCACAGTCAACAGAAGCTGACGATCGTTACGTGTGAATCCTGGCTCGTAAGAACCGAGAAGACACCGCAACCGAGCTGTGCAATGCTCTCCTGCAGGCAACTGAGAGGGCTGTCTCTACTCAGACAATCCCAAATTGTCTTTATAGGGACAACCTACACGCAAGAGTTCCTTGGCGAGTACCTGCACATACGACCCAACACCGTGGCGCCGCCAGGTGTACATGGGTAAGGGAGCACTTGGACTAGACCCTGGCAGAATGGCGTCAGGTACTCTTCACTGATGAGTACCGAATGTGTCTGACGCCTTATAATCGTCGTCGGAGAGTTTGGAGAGAGCGAGGTAAGGCCAGACGAGTCCTATACACCATCCCTCGGGTCCAGAAGGGAGGCGGAGCCCTTGTGTATGGACGTCAGATGCCACTCATCGTCGTCGAGGGCAATATGACAGGTGTACAATACCGTGACAGAATCCTCGGGCCTATCGATCAGACCGAGCGAGGTGGCGCAGAGGTAACTAACTGGACTCGCATTCGGGAGGACCCGGGTTCGATTCCCGGTCCTGCCATCCTGATTTCGGTTTTTTGTGATTTTCCGAAATCACTCCACGCGAATGCTGGGATGGGTCCCTAACAAAGGCCATGGCCGATTCCTTCCCCAATCCCTCTTCACTGTGCAACTTGCACAGCCTCTAATGACCTCGCTGTCGACGAGATGTTAAGCCCAATTACCTACTTACCCACCTACTGTTCAGCCATACCGGCAACACATCGGCATCAGGTTCGATCTGCAAGATGACAATGCGCGCCTGCACCACACCCATCTTGTTAGCAACTTCCTCAAGAAGGCCTAACACAATCGGATAGGATGTACTGCGGTGTTTGCAGACATGAATCCAATCGAACATGCCTGGGAGCAGCTGAAACAGGCAGTGCGACGATGCAGGAATCCACCTCTCAACCTGACCGACCTCCGGAGGGCTGCTGTCGAAGTGGGACAGAACAGAGCAGGACAGTCTCTATCGCCTTGTGGACAACATGCCACGAAGGGTCAGATCATGCTTCACTGCACGGGGTGGCGTAACACCATACTGAGAAACAGAGTGTGAGTTCCATGTTTGTTCGGCGAATGTACGTTGACAAATAATATTGTCTGTTTTCCTCATTCGTTTGTGTTATCTTCAAATTAGTAGTGTTATTTTTTACAGAGAGTGTGTATTTGCATCCCATACTGTCGCTTGTGTCGTATGCAACTAGTACCTCAGCACTCCAGGTGATGTAAAACATTTTTTGAGGTGTGTATTAAAGTATCTCGTTTTTTGGTTTAATGGAACTTTCGTTTCCATTTTGTCTATAAATTACATTTATCAGAGTCAAAATTTATTACAAACAGTGAGATAAGATGTTGGTATTGGTTAGAAGGAAATGATACTTGAATCAAATATTAAATTATGTTTTGGGGCGTTTGCAAACGTTTCTTACCGACATAGCTACGTTTTTAGGCGAAACTGTAGAAAACACATTTCATTGGCTTGTGTAAAAGAAAATTATGTATTTTTGAACAGTTGTCGAGCGCATCCTTGACTTTTATCCTAGACTTATATTTGATATGTTTGCATGTGGCGGAAGGATACGCAGTGGTTAATATGAAAGTAGAAATTGAGCAGAGCTGGAAGTACCTATGTGAAAACAATAAAGGGTAAAGTTACAGTTTAACGAAGAATCGCCTCGCATACAGGCCACGGGAGTTCCTGAGAATTGTCGTGGGTGCAGCTATCACTGGTATGAACTCCTCGTCACATAAGCGCGAGAGATCACGGCCACTGAGGAAAACCGCCTCCTTCCAATGCGCGCAAAATATGTTCAAAATTTTTGAGCGCCGGCTGTGTACGAATATCATTTATTTACACGTCCCATTGGTAATTAAGTCTCCTACTTCCGTCTCAAAAATGCATTTTTTTTAATGGAAAAAAAGAAAGATAATACCAGTTTATTGAGATAATTTTTAGGCTGAAACTTGCGGCACAGGCTACTTATTAACATGCGACAGAAGCACACAGCACGCCTTTGTCTTTACTTTTCTACCATAAAATGAAAGGGCCGCCACTGAAAGTTTTATGAGGCAAGTCGACGACAGAAAGACTGCGCGCCATTTCAGTGCCTAGCGCGTAAGGCGACCAGACATTCGATGCGCGCACCTACGTCACCCCAATGCCCCTACCCTGCTAGGCCTTGGACACATAAAGTGCCTCTTAAAACTGGTCACAAAAGTCCATAAACCTTATTCTGCCCCTTAACAGAACTGATCGTCAACTACAAGGGATTCTGCCAAATATTTGTTGATTTATCGGCTGGCCACTGCCTTCCGCTCCTGAATACCAACACCGATAGTGAGCACTTTTGAGGCCCTAGCTACTTTTTATTTCAGCCCATTTTTATACTAAAATCACCTGTTTTAAATAAATATTGCCATATTAGTAATAAACACAGTGTGTATATTCCACCGCACTGGGAAGTTAATGTCTAAGGCTAAAATAAAATTAATTTATTGACTATTATTCAAAATAAGAGGGCTTTCGAAAGTGCTCACTTGACCGTGAATAGCGCATATCACTTGCGTAATACAGCCATCTCAGACATGAGATTAGATATTAGAAAATCCATTAATTCATGACTATCGAAACGCGTTTAGCTAACTTCCCGCGTTGCAATTCTCCCTCTACCCCTCGGCCCCCTTACGGGTAAAGATGGTGTAGTGGTTAGACTACTCGCCCCCACCTAGGCAAACCGGGTTAGATTCCCTGTGGGGTCGTTCCCAGATTGGTGTATGTGGGAATCGTACCAGACGATGCCGCTGGTCGCGGGTTTTCTCGGGGCTCTCCCGTTTCACCCGCTCTTCCATTCACCGGCACCGCTCCACGCTTACCTCGTTTCACCCGCATCGGCGATCAAGAAAACCATGATATTAAGAGCCGCCCAAATCTCTCCACCCCCCCCCCCCGCAGAGCTGTTTCCGTATTTGATGCCGAGAAGTGCGGGAGCACTAAGGGCGACATTGCCACGTGCATCAAGTGCGCCATCGCCTCTATGCGTAAGGCTCTGAACTGGCGTGCAGTGTTCTCGTCGCACTGCGTGCATCTGTGGGACTTTCAGCGTTTAAACACTATTATCGTATTGGTGGAAAGTCTGCAGGGAGGTTCAATGCAGGCCCCTCGAGTAGTTTTGTATGTATGTGAAGCTTACATTGTGAGATACGTTGCTTTAAAAGAGTCGTTTTTAGCTGTGTGTAAGTGCTGTGGAATGGCGTTTGTTTCTAACGTGCGTGACAGTCTTGGAAGCACTCGACAGCTCTCGTCTGAAGCGTGTGTATTTTTCGTAGATCAGTAGCACGTTGGAAGCATGTTTAATATAGTTTCGTGGAAAAAACGAGTACTTCAGACACTCTGCAACGAAGTTGAAGTGCCGTGTAGGGGGGAGCCTTGAAAGTCCCACGATATTGCAGAACTAGTTCGCGGTTTTTGCACCACGCGAGGCTGCAGAAGTGGTTCGCTGCCAACTCAATTCCTCCATTCGAATGAACTGCGCACGACCTCGAGGTCATCATCATCATCTCTCCTCTCACAAGACCCTGCTTTCCTAAATTCATTCATCCAGTTGTGTTCTTGCGCGGCTCGGACCCGCGCGAATCAGAACTGCTCTTTCCTGACAAATCTCCGCTACTAAATGCTGTTCAAAGTAAAGTGAGCACTTTTGAGGCCCTAGTAACGTTTTCCTCTCAGCCATATTTTATCCTTTAACCGTCTTTTAAAGTAGGCAGGAAGTAATAAACGCAGTGTGTATATTCCACCGCACTCGGAAGTTAACGTCTAAGGCTACAACAAAGTATATTTATTGACTCATTCCAAACTAGAGGGCTTTCAAAAGTGCTCACTTTAACGCGAACAGCCTATAAGTTCATTCAATGCGCGAAAACTCACGTTTATTTTCTGTCTTCATATAAAAGTATAACATATCTACCACTAATGCAATAACTGGGGGGGGGGGGGAATTCTGATATATAACCAAAGATTTATCACTAAAAACCACATATTTAAATACGTCCACGTCCTCTGTTGGCGATAGTTCTAACAAATAGAGGCTTATCCAGAATGCGTTTTTTTACCCCTATGGGGTGACTGGGCAGGCAGGCTAATCGTAAGTATGAATGTCAACGGTAGCGGTTTTACCATATTTCTTCGTTTAGGCCTTCATGATAAAAAAGATGGCAAGTTGACATAGTGTATTAACATTTATGCCGGAATCACATAGCCCCGACGCGCACGACACGACGGCCAACAGCTAATGAAATACAAGCTAGATCGTCGTAAGCCCGACCGATTCTGTCGTCCGACCAGCATTTTTGGATTAGAAATTATTTATATTCTTTGTCGCGTCGTGCGACACGATGCACAGAATGTACAACCTTGCAAAATGAGATTGTATTGCAAGTTTTTCCCTACAATGGTAAATACGATGCTTAAAAGAAAAATAAATTGAAAATTACTGTATCTAACTCATAAAAATTGTAATTTTACCTTTGTATGTATTAGCGATACCAATTTGTCACAATTATGTACTACAAATTTCCCTCTTGTTCGCCGCCTTTGAGACTAACGTAGCCTATCAGCGCCTTCTAAATAGTTATGTTAAATGCCGAGAGCGTGGTGTCGGTCTTGCTATAAATTCAAGTAGTCACATTGAAATGTGTCGTGGTTGCGTTTTTGGTCGTGTCGTGCTGTGTTGGTAGCGGGCTATGTGATTGCGGCATGGTCAGCACAGCAGTATGCGCACATGCAAGCCATTGTAATGATAGCCTGAAATATCCACACACACACAAGTTCATCCGAGTTCGATTCCCGACGGGGTCACTGCTGGATTTTCGCATGTGAAAACTGTGGTCGGACGATTCCGCTGATCGGCGGGTTTTCTATCAGATATCCCTTTCTCCCAGCGCCGATCATTCCGGAGCTGCTTCATACTCACACCCATTGGCTCTCAAGACCAAACTTCTTCACTCCACTACAGTAAGTTATGCATGATACCGCCCGAATTGCTGGACTTATTTCGTGTCATCGGTGTATCAAGCCGGTACTAAAATTACCTGATGTGTATTTCTTTTTGCGTCCTTGGACGAATTTCCGAACTATCCTTACACTAAAGATGAGGCAGGCCGTCTTCTGCACTTGTACGTACAACATTGACCTACCCCACACTAAGCCAAGTGTCAAATGCGCTTACGAAGTCACCCGGTTAACTCGGATCAGTTTCAAACTTTAACTCGGTGCGTTCGAAAAGTCGCCCGTGTTAACTCGATCCTCGACTCGATCAACTCTGGGCTAACCCTGCTCAACAGCAGGGTAAACTTGGTCTAGCAGACGACACACGTGAAATGGCGCGTAAAGTGTAAACATTGAAGCAACAAAAACAATTACACGAACATAAGTTTTGAAATCTGGAAACGTTCAAAATATGTAAAATTATAAATGTTTAGCTGCTTTGGCCAATCATTGTAGCCAGGATTTTAAATGCTATACTAACTGAGAATGAATACAAAGGTGTTGTATTATTGCAGTACTGCTTAATGCAATGCTTTTTTTTTTTTACTTTGTTTGTTCATAACATAATTTAACAAAAACTTTTCACGGTCGTCATCATCATCATCTAGCACAGTATTTAATAACTGTACTAAATATTCTCTGAGTTCCCGCCATCTCAAACCAGAGTTAACTCTAAAACTTTCAAAGCAACCTGGTTAACTGCAAGTGATCGTGTAAATCTGGTCTAACTTTACCAGGTTACTTTTCGTAAGCGCCTAAAGTCACATGGCCAACAGTGATGAACATGTTTGTTTATATATCCATTTTCATACAATCCCTTTTATATGAATAAAATAGGCTACTTTTACCGATTTGAATTTAATCTAATTGCATTAACAATTGGTTAGATGAAATTTACAAACACATCAAATCACCTTGGTACATTTTAATTAACTTGCTTTTTTTTTGGTGTATTATGAGTACAGAGTATTATGGCAATAATATTAATTTATTATTCTCACGACTGAGAAGTATAAAGATTAGTATGATCCCTTGCGGAATTTTAAATGAAGTACCATAATTTCATTTATGTACACCACTGGGCACGACCGTGGCACGACCCGCCCGTTTAATTATTACTACCAACAACGTTGTAAAGTACTGCAATGTGGGTTCGTAAACTTTTAGATTTCGCAAAACAGAAATGCACAGAGACAGAATTTTCTTACGTAGATTGTCCTTGCCTCATGCTGTTCGTGTTGAGCCCTTCTGTGACAAAATTCCCTCCCAAACTTATTACATATATTTTTGAGCTGTGCTCGAACATTAATTACTAGCATATCAATTACACAAAACGTATAAAAAAAAATTTAAAAAAAACCAGTAAGGGGTTGCAATATCAGCAGTCGAACATTTTGAGGAAAGCCCGTGTTAAACACAATGTTTCCTAACGACACTATTAAATTTCCCAATTAATTTAGTAGGTAGCTGCTGGAAATAAATATAAATCTCAACCATTTCGATTGAACAAACTCGGCAGACCAGTTAGAAACGGGACACATCGCGGTGGGTATTATTTCGTAGTCACTACGTCTACCAAATACGATTTTATCCACGTGTATCGATGATTGCGCGATTTTCGGCCTACAATGAACGTCAACTTCGTCCTACAGTCTCAGTACCACTTGCAACCGCGCTAACAAATTATTTGGTAAACTATCACTACGACAGAATTAATTTTATCAAACAAGGAAAATAATTATGCTTGATTAAGATTATTTTTACTTTGTAATTCCCTACAACCCTATTAGAAAAGATAAAATATCCCCGTGCATCACCGTATAAATATGTGAATGACATAAAAAGTTTTATTATTTTCAACAGTACCTAGACGTCACAAATACTCATTATACAATTGGGCCTCCAGCAAGGGCGTAACCGTGGGGACGCGGGAACCTGAAGAGGCTGTTTGTACTTAAAAATAATCTACTAATATATTACTTTGAAAGACTGTTATGAAAAATTATTTTAATACAAATATTTTGGTTTAGTACGCTATAGTAACGGTAGCGTGTATAATCACTTTATAGCTTGCAAACAAACCAGTCTGGATAAAACACTAGTGTCGATATTAAAAAAACAAAGACTACCTCCATCCCAGAACTAAATTCTGAATTAAAACTAACGTATTTGTTATACCGCCTTTTCAAAATTTTCATTAGCTCTATCACACACGTAATATTAATAGCTATTCCCATTGTTCCTAACAATGGGTTACTCCAGTTCTGAAAGATAGGCACTTATCAAGTAATTGATCAACAAAAGTATAACAAAATATTTACGAAAAGTTAACTACAAAAATTTTTCCTTGGCAACGAGGGGGAAAACCCCAATTCAAACTTTCCGGTACAATCAAGTCAAACGAAGCTGAAGTTTGCAGACAGATTTTCTACCAAATTTGTTAACAGTGATTTAGAGAACTCAATATTAAGCTGATGATCTCCATATTTATAGTAGATGTGAATTAATTTATGAAACTCAAATGCCGTTACCAACCAAAATTGGCGCAAATCTTACCTTCAATGACATTATCTGCTGTCAGCACATGTGACGGTGGGCTGGCGTGGAGTAACGTGTACAGCGTGAGCAGCACACGTCAGATCGCTTCTCATAATGTTACGCTAACAACGTGTTCACCACACTCGTTCTCTTCCTTACGTAACACTCTCGTCTCGTCACACTTCCAACGAAAATTAAGCGACAAGTTCAATATATCACTCTCCGTACTCTCTCTCATTCGCAACCTCCCTCTTTCCCCTCCCCAAAAACAAAACAAGGATGAGAATTGTTACCAACAAATTTAAAAGCCATAGAAAATTTCCTCTCATTCTACAACGTAAAATCAGACATGTTCACGATCTGATAAATGAAATATTTTAAACGTTTATCTGAGAAACTAGAGCAAAAGAGTGTATTACATTTGACGTATTAATGAAACCATACAAATAGCTTTTCTAGGGAATGGGTTTAATTCCACTTTTTTCGCATATGTATTATAAAATGAATATAACCAACTGAAAAATTAGAGTTGAAATAATACCAGTTCACAAAATTGAAAAATTTCGCAATCTTTATAAGAATGAGAAACATGATGTAATTCGTTCATATTTTTCGAAAATTTATTTAAACATGTTTTTCTCAATGGTTTTTGCAAAAAATTGTAACTTGAATATTTGCGCATTCAATGCATTCAGAACGCAGAACCATATCGACGATAATAGTCATTTAGAGTCTGAAAATTTGAATGTAATATTGGTTTGCAAAACTATAATATTTGACCAAAATATGAACGTTTCAGGTTGTAATTGAATTGCATGAACTAATGTTTTAAATTTGGGGAAATCTTATCTTATATACATAGTTCCCGAATGTTTGTAAATTATTGAGATGTACGGTATTTGAAAGAGTGCGACAATATTAATCACAAAAATAGGCTCTGCGCTAGAACATAATACAGCTTTTTCAGTATTCCAGAGGATAGGACGGTATCCGCTCTCACCAAGCCCGTTTGTCCGCTGTCAAGAGCTACCGCTGCAGGGATCAGAACTCTACTGGATGCTCGTGTCCACCAGTTTAATAGTACACCCAATCGGGTGAGTAATTCTAAACACAACACGAGAACGACCAGTGAGGCCAAGTGCAGCACTATTGCTGTGAGCGCAAGAGGAATGCAAAAGGTGTAAAGTGGCAGAGAAACCATGTTCGCCCACACACACGTATACAACAAATAGACCTGATGAAGCAGGGTGTAGGTAAAGAGGCTGAGAATATATTATGCTCAAGGATGCCTTATCATGCAATGACATAAAAGATAGCCCTATAATGTTTTTGTGCCCCCGCAGGCTTTAGTGTTGTTTTTATTAGTTCTTGTAAATTTCATTTGTCACTTGTTCCATCCTCACTTAATTTCATTCAGTACATTTTACGTATAAAAGGGTTCTGTGTCTTGTGTAATTGTTTATGTAACATTTGTAAGCGGGTAAGCAACATGTGTATTGATATTCATATTGTGTGGTGCAAGAAATTAGTCAGTGTGGCCTGCATGCGCACCAACACCGGCTGGCATGCCACGCAAGGGAAGTTAGTCATATTTCTGTATCTCGAGGGTGTGAACATGGGGACCAATGGGGTCGTTTTTGCCCATGCTCGGGCGGCACTTCAACTTTGTAACTAATAATTTCATTGCAATAGACTTTAAGTACCGGAACCGTATCTTTTATCGCCACCCAAGACTCTTCTTCCCATGGCTTTCATCCCTTGGGAAGGCATAACTTCCATTTAAGTATTTCGTGGCCTTGTGCCTTTTTGTACGGTGCTACATACACCGGTGGGTTTAAGCCTGGAAATATTTTGTAAAAAATCTCTCGTCAGAAGAGTGGAATAAAAACCCCTTTGATTTAAGCAAATGAACTGTGTGTGTCTTCATTCTGGTTACCTACGGGCTTTAGGGGCATAGGCCCCAACTTTACCGCAATTTCATAAGTATTTGCAAAGTGATCATGTAATGTTTTCAGTGTTTATATCACAGTGTTATGTATGGGTGTGTGGTTCGCCCTGACAATCCACTTCATATTATGCGTACCGCGATCATTTCTACTTAAGGAGCAACAACGGAAGAACCTTTGGCCGTCGGCATACGAATCTGAGGAAGCAGTCAGCTTTACACTACAAGTTGGTATTGCACTCCTTGCAATATCTGGTGCCCAAGTATCACAACAGAGTTTCAACAGGTTTTCACGGTAAATATACTACACAAACTCCCAACCTTATACTGACCATACTTTGCTCCACCATCCACCGTCAAATGGTTTGCCCGAACATGTGGCTAAGTTGTACAGAGTTATGAGCATTTGACGCCCGTCAGATATTTAAAAAAATATTTTTTATTGACAACTGTAAATGCACCGCGGTAATTATTAAGATCCCATATTTTCTGAAAATGGAATGAACTATCTGAGAACTGTGTTTATTCTAAAATATGATTACTTATATCCATGTTTGTAAGACTATTTTTCTCCAAATTATCAAATGAAACTGATGAATCATTTTTTTGTCAGCTGGCCGAAACAATATTTTTCTCACATAATTTTAGTCTTTTACCAGCGGAATGTTGATATTAAATGTTAAATTTTATTTAATTAAAATTTTTATCTGATGCCATCCACGGCTCCCCTCAGACTGTTTGCCCGCCATAGCGAGGGACCTGTGCCGACAAGATGCATACTCTACACAGAGCGCCTCAGTGTTCTGTGTTGGTGATGTATGCAGGGTAGTGTGGGGAGGTATAGGGCAGTACAGGGTAGAGTAGGGCAAACCAGACATAGCAGGGGAGGGGGGCATTAAGTGTAACTTTGTGTGTGTGTTCAGCCAGCTACCAACTCCGCATGGCAGAGCGATATGTATGTAGTGCCAAATTGTGCGGAAAACATAATATAATTATTTGAGGGTTCACGCAATATGCAAGCTTGTTGCGAGACAGAGAAGGACTTGCAGATTAAAGCCAGTATTGATGCATACTCATTTTCATAAGTGTTCTCTCTGCTTGTTGTTAGTTTACATTACACATGTATCATATTCACCTCATCTATTGACATGTATTAAGATTTATTATGTTCCTTACAGTATATTTGAATTTATTGTGTGCCTCCTGCCCCTGTGTTTGACCCAAAGTAAGTTTTATGGTATTATGTATCAGAAAATAATGCCATTTGGCACGAAGGCCAGCCAATGCTCGCTCTAGCACCCTCGCGCCAAGTCAGTTATCTCTCAGCGACTGGAGGGGTGAGTCGTGACGTCGTGTCTCGCGTCGCGCATGTTCGGGTGATACCAGTATTCATCTTTGTTACTAATCACACTAACTGCAATATAATTTAATATCTCAGAATCTTATCTCCTGGTTGGTTTAGCATTGCCACCGGGAGCTTACTTTTCACGCAATCATTGTGTAGCCCATGTGGCTTTTGTCTGTTGAACCGCTACAGACCGGTGAAGTCCGGTGCCAAATGTAAAGTTACTTTCATGGAAAGTGTAGGATCAAGACGAATAAATAAAATCATTGGAACTGTGTGTTTAATTCCATATATGCCTTAGGGTGCATAAGGGCACAGGACCCTCATTTCCCGCAATTTCTAAAGTGTTTATTTTACGTGTTTATTCCAAGAGTGTTCTGTACTCAATGTTTTCAAATCCATTGTATTTAATCCAGGCAGTGTGTGGTCCATCCTAAGGGTCCACGAAGGTTTCCATAATTATTTTTATTAATCAATCTACAAGGAGCAGGAAACGAAGGAATCAACAAGGAGCAGGAAAGGGAGACATCAACAAGGAGCATGAAAGGAAGACATCAACAAAGAGTCAGCTCTCCAACTTCGGCACCGCCTCTGCATGAGTGGCCTAGCTGTATTGGATGGCAGCTGGAAAATGGAGCACAAAAATTAGCCATTGGCAGAGTGAATGCCGCAATAATCCACATGTATGTAAACAGCAAGCCAGGAACCCACAACAGCAAGTAAACTGCAAACGTGGGTAATGTCGCCTGACACGGCCTGTACCCCAGTCACCAGAATACTCCGGATATAACCCCACAAAAGGCATTCGTTAACCAGCCGAGAAAGGGCAATGCCCAGTTCGTCCGGATCCTTGTTACTGTCAATGGTAAACTGTGTCATACACTGATAGACACAGCCACGTCTGACATCTTTGTCTATCTGCAGTTTCTAAACAAACATGGTGTAACCCCCACGGGACATGTGATCCATTTAGCTACAGGGTAAGAGTCCGATGCAGTCATGGGACAAGCAGACATAACTGTCAGAGTACGCAACATCGAGACAAAAACTCAGGCAATAATAACACCCGAAATTACCAAAGATGTTATTCTGGGAATCCCCTAGTTAAATGACCAGAACACAAGAGTAGCTACGCGTATTTATTTTGGAGATAAGGAGAGGAGAACTATGTACAACATTGATACAGGCTAACAGATAGCACACCGGACGTGCAGTTGAAGGATTTCCAACATAATATTCTGCTGGAATATCAGGAAGCATTTCAGCGCTTACTGATGGAACACAAGGTATTTTTTGGCAAGCCGATCGTACTGCGCAGAACAACAGTTGTGGAACACAAAATCCTTTTAACACAGGACGAGTCTATCTACTGCAACCGCACAGTTATCGTTCACACAAAGCTAAAATCATACGAGGAACAAGTACAGGAAATGTTAAGAGACAGTGTGATTGATCCCATGCCCAAGAAGGGCGGGTCATGGTGCTTTTGTGTCGATTTTCGCACACTCAACCAAGCGATCCGTAGCACCCTACTGCCATATATAAGTGTTGAGGATGCCTTGAGCACCCTAGGAAATGCAAAAATTTTGACATCCCAATATTTATGCAGTGGCTATTGGAATATTCCTGTCCGACAGGAGGATCATGAGAAAATCACCTTCACGACCCCGGATGGCTGGCATTTTCAGTTTTGCACGATGCCATTCGGTCTCGAATGCGCACCTGCCACTTTCCAGACTATGATGGTGAGAATACCAGATGGCCAAGGCAGAGACTTCACACTCACATATCTCGACGACATGGTCGTGTGGTCAGAGACATGGGAAGAACAACTACACCATCTGTCAATCAACTTAGAGCACCTTGCTATAAATGGACTGACATGTGCTGCCAATAAATGCCACCTTGGTCAGACGAGTATAGAGTTCCTATGCCATATTGTTGACAAATATGGAAATATGCCCACGTTAGATCAGTTAAATGTTATCGACACGTACGCATCTCCACAGTCGCGAAAACAACTGCGAAATTTTTTTGGCTTGGTGAATAGCACTGTTAACAGACTTACTGTTACCACAGACAAATTTTGTGCAGGGGAAGGAAGTAGACGAGGCAATTCAAGCAATCAAAGCAAGCTTTAAAGCGTGTCCCACTTTAGCTCGACAAGACCCCAAGCACCACCTGTACCTACAAACAGATGTGAGCTAGGTAGGCATAGGGGCGGTACTGTACCAGTGCACGGAGGTGGGAGAAAACCAAATCATAGACTTTCCCAATGCCAAGCTAGGAGCAACCGAATGGCGCTATGATGTAAATGAGCATGAATGTTTGGCCTTGGTCTGGCGATTAAGAGATACAGAGCGTTACTAGAATATCAACGCTTCACTCTATGCTCTGACAACAGATGCCTAGTGTGGGTTCACATCATGTGCGAAGCCCACAGCAAAATTATACAGTGGACACTTATGCTCCAAGCATATGATTTTACAGTAGAACACACAGCAGTCAAAGATAATGAATTGTGGATACGTTTTCATAGGCACTGTAGATACGGAGGTAGTTGTGTGCGACACTGCAGAGTGGGGAGAGATTTCACCGCCAGGCGAACTGGAAGCATTCAGAGAACTACAGCTTTATCAAGTGACTGTTGTAGCCGAAAATGTACTCATTTCCAACCGGTGTACAGAGGTAATCGCTGCACAGGAAATGTGTGTGTTTTCACAACAACAAAAGGCAAAGTGCAAAACAGAAAACATTGAACAGTGACTTTTAGTAGATGTGAGGCTAGGAATGTGTGCACTTGACGATAAAAATAAATGGTGCCTATTCATACCGGAAATATGCTCAAAATTGATATTTGTTCATGCACATGCCAGCAGTGTAGCAGGACACTCAGGGGCAGAGAAAACAGTATGTAACATCAGAGATCACTTTTTCTCACCTGGTTTCATGCAGTGTTCAAGGAAATGGGCACAACAGTGTAAAGATTGTAACAGGTTCAAAGCCTGACGATCATATGGGGCGCAGCAATAGCAGCCACACACACTAGAGTGCCCATTCGAAACTGTTAGCATTGACCTAATGGGGCCATATCAAACCACAACAGGCAGAAATGGGTTACTTTCGTAATTACTGATAATTATTCAAGGTGGATAGAAGCCTATGCTATCAGCAATGCACTAGCTGGCAACATAGCAAGAGTGATGGATAACGAATTTTTACGCAGAGTGGATTCCCACAAGACTTACTCACCATTAACAGCCAACAATATACTGAAATAAAATGTCTAGCCTGTGCACCCGGTGGGGAGTATGGCATCTGAAGAAGGCGGTGTACCATCCCTGTACGAACCCCAAGTACCATCAAAAACAAGAGTTGAAGATGCAGTTGCGACTCTGTATGTGTGAGCACCACATGACATGGGCACAACATCTACCAGCCGCACTTTTTTCTCTCCACTGGCGTATCAACGCCGTGACCAGATGATCACCAGCAGACATCCTGCTCGACCATAATCTGAGTCTGCCCAACGAGAAAGTTTGTCTCATTGCTGACAACAGCAGCATGACCGAGAGCAGTGGCATGCGAGAAAAGAGGCAGCACCGCCTCCGACGTGAACTGCGCCACCGCCAGGAATAGTACGCTGCAAAGTGGGTGAGAAACACGATAAGACCCCCGCTAGCCATTACGATTTGACAAGAAGTGTACAAGCGCATACACCCTCAGTTGGCCATCCGGCATAATTTTTTTGCAGGATTGGCACCGAAGAGGACATGACCGCTCATGATAGTGAAGAGCCTTGGACCCACAACCTACTTGATCCGAATGGGGAGGAAGCATATACGGACCCATCGTGATGACATCTAGTTGTTGCCGGGAGATGTCCCCGACGATGCCGCACGAGAGGCCCCAATGACCTGCAATGGCAATCCACCTGCCCAACTTGAAACTACCAGCACAACAGGAGAAAGTGGGCCTGCAGTTCCAGTAGAGGAGGCTCCACCTGGTGAACAAGGCATTTTGAAACCGAACACCAATATGTTCACCAGGGGACAAGGGGATGAACAGTCTGACGTGTTCAGCGGCTCCAGTCTGGATGGGGATGCTGATCCACAACACGCAAGTGAAAAGGCAACAGCAGGGTAATAGTTGGAGATTCCGAGCCTGACCCACGACGGGGAAGCCCCTGACGAGGTGGTTAGGCCAATCACCAGCGAGGAGGGTGTGTTAGCACCTCGGACGGAGATGTCTGCAGAGAGTGGAAGAATCCCAATGTCGCCCGGCACCTTGTCGCCTGAGGTGCGTGTCCAAAGGCAACTACCGTAACGTTCGGCGGCGTAGCTTCGGGGAGCTCTGCTTTTCGACCACCGACACTGGAATCAGTGCCAGCATCTCCAGATGAGCAGTCCACAGCCCCGATACCAACAGCTTCCAGTGCAGAGATGGGAGAACAACGGGTGCTGCAGCTGACTGTGGGGACCCACGCAGAGGATCAACTCCCTACAGTATTCGTCGATACGGATCGCGCCCGACAGCGGCATGGCTGTAAGCACCAGGAGAGGATTGCAAGTTACAGCAGCGATTCAAGTGGCGAGGACAGCGAGTCGGCCTGCTCACTGAACCTGCCCCGGACAGGGAGGCGAATCAGACCGCTGCCGGCATGTGGAGCATGTGGTGATGCCCTGGTGCCCCGAAGTCCCAGCAGATGAAGAGGACTACAGCAGGGGTGGTATTCCATCTTTTTTACTGATCATACTAACTGAAATAGACGTTAATTATCTCAGAATCTTTTTACGTTTGACCAACCGGGACTTCACCCCTCCTCTCCTGGTTGGTTTAGTAATGCCACCGGGAGCTATTTTTCAAGTATTCATTGTGTAGCCGACGTAGCTTTTGTCTGTTTTACAGCTACTGACCAGTGATGTCATTTATTACAAATATAAATTTACTTTAATGGAAAGTGTGTAGAGCCACGACGAATAAATAACTTCAGTGGAATTGTATGTTTAATTCCATCTATGACTTCGGGTGCATAAAAGCACGGGACCCTCATTTCCTGCCATTTCTAAAGTGTTTATTTTATGTGTTCTGTATGCAATGTTTCCAAGTCTATGTATTTAATCCAGGTTGTGTGTGCTTCGCCCTAAGAGTCCACGAAGATTTCCATAGTTATTGTTATTGATCAATCTACAAGGAGCAGGAAAGGAAGGCATTCATGTCGGCGGCACGATCCAGAGCATCAACAAGAGTCAGCTATCCAACTTCGGTAGCACCTCTGGGGCCCCCTGGCGCCAGACATTACTACTTTTACTCTTTTTCCCCTAAAAAGCTCCTTTTCATTTCTTCATGCCATTGAGGCATGAAGAATGATAGATAGATATAACACCTGGTGTCATATCTATCAAAGCATTGCTTGTTTTTCAAAATCCTCATTTTACCAGTAATTCAAAATTTTGTGCATAATTATACCACCTCCCAGCTTGATGTTGATGCATGCGGGACACTGGAAATGGTGTAAGAATGATTTTTGGGGCAAAGAAGGTGAGGTCTAGGATGTGATTATTCCCGGTTGGCGCCAGATGCCGTCATGGTGACATCAATGTAATCATGGAATCTCTTAACCTCGGGGTTGCGGGCTGTATGCCCGGACTAGTCTCCTCGCCGATGAAGCTGAAGACATGGGCTCCATTAATTACTGCTCCAGATGAATGATTCTGTTTGTTAAATGGTAGCCGGTCGGTGGACTACGTACCATTGTTGACCTTTGTGGGAAAACTGCCTAGAAGGCTAGTGTTTTATGGGACCTATCACTGTCCAAAAACAAAATTGTCTTTTTATTTAATATTGTGCTAGGGCACATAGAAACAAACAGGGGTAAAACTCAATTAATATATTGTCTATATGGTACGCCACTGCATGTGGTAGCGAGACTATTTCTTAGAACTCATGCAACCCATGTGAGACAATAATTATTCAAAAATCACAACATAACATATTTGGCACTGCGAAAACCCTATTCAAATTAAAATAGCACATTACACTTTATTGCATTGGTGAAACACATAATTACAAACATCAACTACCTATCGAACGTGTCGCATAAATTCACACGTGATAGAAAGGTAAATTGTACTATTGCTCTGGATATGTGAATTGAATCTTAAACCCTACTTAGCACTTAGAAAAATAATAATAAAAGTAAGAATGAAAAAGGGCCATGGAGAACGAACGAAAAAATAAATACAAAATATGCATGACGTCTTATGCTAGTGCACACTCAAGTACCCAAACAGTACACTGGTTCAGGCTCTGTTGCGCTCGTGTGGCTCTGAGGTGAACTTAAGCGGGCTGGTGGACGACCTGGGAAACGGTCTTTAGCTATGCAATTTGTACACGTGAAATGTGGCAAGAACACTGTAATTTAGGTCCTTTTGGGACCCTATAATACATTAATACGGTACATTTACGCCAGGAGCAGTGAAATTGTTCAGTATCTAAAGTCAATATCCTACCAACGTGTCTACATAACGTCAAGGAACATTATATTAGGCTTACTAAAATACAACAAAAATGGACGAATTTTTTTCTTGTATTTTAGCCTTTATCGTCGTGCCCGTTATTGAAACTACAATGGAAAAATAACTTGTTTTGGAAGTCCTATTCCAGTTTCTCTCCAACTATCTTCTCTATGTGAAATGAAATTTCTTTTCTTTTTCTGTTCCGTACGTCACGCCATTTGTCTGCCATTTGTGTTGAATTTGTTTAGGTTAAGCGTGTTGGGTTTTGTTGGTATGTAAGAGGATATAAAGCGTATTTTGTAAGTTGGCGACTTTATATATGCGTTGCACACAATTTGTGTTTTGATTGCAGGTTTCCAGATACAATGGAGAATGATGCTGGAGAATTCGTTGACTTGTACTGCCCTAGAAAGTGGTTCGTATACCCACGTGTTATTTCATTTATGCCATTTTTTTTTTAAGGTTCATGTAGTACAATTTGTTGCCTTATCCTAAGACTAATTTGGTACTCACAAATCATGAAAATGAACGGATGGAAACGCAAACAGTTACTACTTCCCCCGTTTCACATTCCGAAATTAGCCGATTGGCTTCTACGACAGTTACACGATTCAAATACCAATCCCTGTACGGAGTCCCTTTATGAAACTGTCATGATTTTACTCCTCAAAACAAATTCATCATAGTAGCGATCGTCGAAATCATGAAAGGTGAATTTCCCAACATCAGGATACAAAATTTGTGCTCCTTCAATCTCTTATTACTAGTCTTTCCCATACTAGAGGGCCCGCAGAAATACAGCTGTTTTTTTGGGACTAGTGTACAATCCGATACCCATGTGTTCACACACAGGTTATGACTTCACTAATATTGTGCCAATGTAATCACTTTTTTTCTCCTATTGTCCCATCCCTTTTCTATTACAATCTGTAATTCTGAAGAATAGGGGCTTTAAAAAACAATTCGGAAAGTTGTGTAATTACACTACTATTTATACGGGCTCGGAAGATCATGGAAATTGAGGGTTAACACAAATAATGAATGTCTATGTTTACATGATAAAATTTTACCCTGATATTCTGCTTCAGTTCATACCCCTCCTGTTGTATTTGTAACCTGTATTGGTATCTTTGTCAAATTAGGAATTGTTAGATTACGTCTCTTTGCAAAATAGCGTTTTCATGATTAAATATAATTCACGAATATCACAAAAATCCATTAAGTTGCAAAATGACCTAAATTCACAATATTGCCAACACACACGTTATTTCTCAGTGCAAATGGACTAGAATGAAAATAATTTCTAAGGAAACTCGAAACTTCGCTGATGCATGAAGCTTTGCATAATTTCCAAAACAAAAATTGCAGGTGAGGTTGAATCACTGTTTTGGGGATTTTATCCCTACTGGCGTTGGGACTCTGGCTCAGTGCATATTGTTTGGCTATGCTTGTACAGTATTTTTCCCAGAGATGATGTTATGCTTCTATATCAGACATTACCACTGTAGCATTTGAGTGTGTATTGATATTGTGAATTTAGGTATTGTGTGGTTACGTCTAATATGGTAGGAGGACAATATGGGAAAGTAGCCAAAAAAAAAAGTGAGACATCGATGCCAGCTCTCCTAGTGGTTTTTGCTGTTCGTACGAAAATAAGTTGTGCATTGAATGGGTAGTTTTGTGTATTTTGGATGCGTTTAATTCAAATTTTTTTGCTTGAGTGGTTATTTTTTATGGCAGTAAAGATTTGTTTAGTTTTTGCTGCAATAATTACAACGTTGCGAACTACATCAAGTCCTTTTTAAGATTTTCAGGGATGCAAGTCGGTAAGTACTCGAGCTGTAGTGGATTACATTTTTCATTAGTGTTTTTATTGCAAATTCCATTCACACAAACCTTAATTTACTTAAATACTGTTTTGTTGTTTCCTAGATGCAAGCAATGGGTGCAGAAATGTACAAGCAGAATTGTATGTAATAAAGAAAAAAGGAACTGGCATTTTATACCTACACATTCAAAAAAGAGGGTTTTCGCAACCCAAATTTGCTTCCACAAGACCAAGAATGAAGAGAGTTGTAGCTTCTATTTCTAATCTTGTAAACCGAAGGGCCTTGAGAAGTTTGATAGCCCTTAACCTGAAAGGTGCAGGTTTATTTTTTATTGGTGCGACACCTTCGAAAAATAAAAGTAAACAATGTTTACAAATTCCACATTCGTCTATTAAACTGGCTGAAGTCTCTTGTTAAAGTGTGTGTAGTTCAGCAACTTGAGCTAGGGATAAAATTGATTAATTGCGTCCAAATAGTGTTTCCATATTTGTTTCTATGATTGCTCGTGCAATGTTTACATATTAGCCAAACATTATGCGCCGAGCCAGAGTCCCAGCGTCAGCAGGGGAATAGCCGAAATCCCCAAAACTGGGAGTTTCCCCATAAATGATTATCCTGTGTAGCATATTTGCACTGAGAAATAATGTATGTGTGTTTTGCAATTTTAACATATTTCTGTACTATTTGTAATATTACTCTAATATTGCCTCATGAAAACATGTTTAATTGCAAATTAATTGATCTGAACATTAGGCACTTGAGGGAAATTGAGGGGTGAAAGTTTATAATGAAAATGTACATATTTTGTATTTTTTTAACCCCCCATAGCCCTCTCCACTATCGTATTTTTAGCTTGTTTTGGTAATATTGTCTATTTAGTTAATGTATGGTTTTTTTTTGTTGCAATTTAATGTATTTTCATAAATAAATATTACATTATTTTCATATTTTCAACCAATTTTACCCCACAATTTCCCTTATCTTTTTTGGGGTTTGGTCAAATTTTAATGCCCCTAGTAAATTTGTGTTCTGTGTTATTAGTAGAGTGGAATTATACCATTTTCTGAGTTTTTTTTCAAAGCCCCCATTTTTTAAAATGGCTAGTTTTCAGCATATTTATTTTGTTTATGTACATATCCGAATTGTTTAAATACTTTTTCAGTGTATTTTCATTCTTCGGAATGTTATTGTTTACATTTGGGAAACTGCATTTGAATATTAATTAGTATGTTATTTGGGTTGTGTTTGTACCAACTGCCAAATAGCTTTTATGTTTTATTAAAGAAACAGCTGAATGAATACTGTAATAGATTCCTTTCTAGGTAGTCGCTTACGCTTTACTCACCCTAAGGTCTACGTATCATTACTGTTTTACTGTGCAAATATTTTAATTTCTCTACACCCTGAGTTTGCAAGTAATTTTAATTTGAATGAGCAGAGAGTTGTTGAGTACAGCGTTCAGTGGCGAGAATAATTCTTTTCCAGTCAGTGCATCAAAGTTCATTCTGTGTACTAAACACCATGTACTGACACCACATACCAGACACTTTAATTTTAGCAATGGAGATGTCATCAGGTTGTCTACAGTTGGCAAGTCAGTGTAGGGGATATATATATATATATATATATATATAGATTGCAGAGTGTGAACCAGCTGTCGATTGAGGGTTACCGTCAAAACCAATCAAAAGTAGTAGCAACATTACCCCCTCCCCCCATACTCACATTTGTACAATACTTTCAAACTATAATATTTCACTCCTGAGAGTCATTGTTACATTTCAGTGCTATTTATTATAAATTTTTTTCAAATAAATAAAGGACTTATTTTTTTTTTAATTTCACTTGTTCTGATTTACTCCCTGAAGTACTCAGTATTTTAACTTTGTGCATACACCTATAGTATTAACTTAAATGAGGTGTTTTTCAATTAATTATTTTGCCACATTATGCAATGCAGATAAGTCACTTAAGTGATATGTACACATTTCTTTTGACCTGTTAGCCTATTTACACAGTTTTGTTTGCGGTGATCACATTATTAGAAAAAGTACTTGCAAATTGCATTCCAATAACAAGTGCCATGAATTTTAACAGAAAGTACCTTAAATTCGTGACCAAGGCAAGTTATTTTCAGTTCAGCTGCTTTTGAATTCTGCAACATGTTTTCCAGTCTTCTTGCCATGAAGCATATGAAAATCTGTGGTAAAATTTATTGTCAAAAAGTGTGTATTCAGGTTGGTTATTAGAAGTGGCCTGTTCATGATGATCTAATGTTATAAAAATTAATAAATAAGCTTTGTTTTTGAAAGTGAATTTCAAAATTAAAGGTGCTTAGTGCATGCAAAACTTTCCCCCAATCCCGAGTTGCTCTGTACTACAAAGATACTTTGTATTGTTGCACAGGCACAAGATATTACCAAGCTACGGAATAGTCCTTTGTGTATAATTTTTGGTTACAACCCACAAAATTTCATAACTGGTTCACTCAGATTATGAAGAAGTGACTGAGGTTTCGAATGTTTGTTACTTATGGTTGAAGCATGGCTGCCAGTGGGTTAACCATAGCTGTCTGTTTTTCACGTGAGGCAGTGTAGTTGTGGCATAACTGCACGACAAAACTGATTTATATGTGTAAAGGTGGACTCTCAATCATCCGTCACACCCGTCAGGCGGTCACATGATCTTCGACCAATCCCAGGGCAACATTTTTTTATCCATCAAACTTTAACTTTCGACGGACCAACGGATGGTCCACCACCTTCTGACGATTCTGCAGACACGAATACGCACTTTGAAATAAAATGCAATGTGCTGGATATGTATTTTATTTATCTTGGTGGTAAATTCAGGAAATTAAAACTTAAACAATAATTGAGTATACATTTTTATCACGTAAAAATTCATTTCCCCAAAATGTTTCTCTCTTGAAAATGCATTTCCAATCGAAATATACCTTCTACAAAAGAATAAAGCAGAATAAATACTATATCTGTTAGGAATATAAATTTGTTAATTATTAATTTTGTTGCCAATTTAATGATAAAGCTTCAAAGAGCAGTAAGTTAACATTTAGGCAACTTATTTTGTTGTTAGGTTAATCTTAAATATCTAAAAATATTGCTGCTTATAGAGCTAATAAAAGCCACAGTGTTAAATGACTAACTATAGTAGAGCTATTTTTTATTAATATTTCATTTATAAAACACAGTTAAGTTGTGGAGATTTTTCTGTCCAAAAAATTTTTTTGGTGATGTTAATTTCCAATTTTTTTTTTTGCAGAAAAATATGCTTGATGACAGCTCCATTCTCAAGAATTTATGGAATAAATGCAGTTGGTTATGTATCTGACAAATGAAATACACTTTAGTATTTCATTCTTTTACTTATAATTAAGTCTGTGCCCAGTAACACGATTCTGTTACAATTGATTGTCCTTGTTTCAAGTGACAATATTTATGCTTTAAGTGCATTTTAAAATACGGCATAGTAATATGAATAAGCAACTATTGTATTACATTCTGCAAAACATGTTTTAATACTACGAGATGACAACTGCACTTAAATTGTGCATGCCGAGCCATGTACATTTGAATTTCCCGGGTATTCGTCAGCACAAGCTGCTAGGAGCACTGTTGCAGCGCGTGTCTCACATGTTGACAATGTTAAAATGCCTCAGGTTCCCATATTGTCCTTCTGCCATATTTGGTTTCGTAGTTTTGCAATTTAACATTTTCGTGAGAATAGTTATGTAGTCATATCACGATAACATGCATAGTTGCACAAAGATCTAGCCAAACAATACATAAATTCACAGTATTGCCAATACAAGTTACAAATACGATAGTGGGGAAAGCTATGAACTGGATGAAAATCGTGGGGTACAGTTTTATTACGAAAACTTGCATATTTTTCACTCATTTTACATTGCACTTTACTTATCTTTATAGCCCTCCCCACTATTGTAGTTACATTTAATTTGGTTACTTCTCAACGAATCAATCGCCATCCGTAAGGCAAACATGATTTAAGCAAAACGTCAATCCATTTGACAACACTACACACTAATCACCGCACAAATATAATTTAACTTTTCACATGCTATAATAGAACTGAAACACTCGTATTTTTGCACATATATGTAATTTAACACGTTTAACTGAGTTAACTGCAATAAAACATGCTTTTAAGTATGCTTTTGAAAACCTACTACTGGTACAAATATCACCACTGGTTCAGGAACTCCCCGCAATGCACTGATAACGCCATCTCTGAACATATTTTTGTATGTTGTACTATATGTATATTTATTCTACTAGTAATCCATTACGTAGTACCCTCCTCTCATAAAGGTAAACCTCGAGTAATTTACCAGAATTACATAATCTTCTACACTGTATTGTACCGGTGTTGTATACCTGATTAACCCTACCCTGTAAATGGCGTTTTACATGCTAAAGATTTGTTTCAAAAGGTATTTTCACATTTAATACACTTTGGTGACCCAATATAAATATATTCAGCGTAAATTATACATCAGTGTTCTCAGGGATGCTGTGGGTTGTGTGTGTTTGTCTCACCCGAGCATACGTACAATACACTTTGCAATACTAAACATTTTATCACTGTAAAAACAGTGTGGCGAGGATACTGTCACTACAAAAGATAAGATTGAAACACTGCGAGCCTTCTTTTTTATTTTTACCGCTCATACAAATAACGTGCCAAGCAATTTAATGATGATAAACTTGGACGTGTCTAGCTAACTCCGTTTGGGTGCTCCCCAGCCTGCAATTACTTAGCGCACTCCTAAGTGGATGACTTCATCGTGGTATTTGAAAACACAGTCTTCACAAGGGAAGGGGGTCGACACCCGCTAGGGTGGACTGATGATTTTCCCTGAAGATAGGACACTGAGAATTACAAGGTGAATCAATACATGAACACGTGTTAGTATTTGGCGTCACTAGCGCGAACTTGTAGGGGCTCGCCCTCCAGCACGTGATTAGTGTGGTGACGGCCTGTACACATAGTCGGCTATGAAAGAAATAATATCACCCTACGAAATTACAAAATTACACAAATATTAATAAACAAGATGGGGCACGATATGAGTAGTCACAATAAACACGCACATGCATGAAAGCAAGCTTAGATGGCACGGATGCTGTTGGATAAAGTTTGTAGCAGACCACGTGGTGCAGGTGAAATTGCAATATTTCTCTGTAAGAACAGCAAATTAACTTCAGGCAAATTGGTATTTCATTTGGGAAAATTATTCCCCTGTTGATTGAAACATTTGTAGGCTTGTAGCATGCCTGATGGCGGAAAAAGGAAAACATGAAAATGACAGCATGGTCATACATACAAAGCATCAATTTAAGTGAAAATTTCCTGGAACCCTGAAAAAAATACGTAGAACCCTGAAATAAATTATGGCACACACAATGCTACACAAATAAGCCCTGAAAAAACTTGATGGTGCAGATACGTACTTGGCAATATCTGACTGCGTGGTCACACATGATGTGGCTGTAAAATGATAAAACATGAAAAATACCCTCAAATACATACATAGAATTAAAGCCCTTAAAAATTGCACGCAGCAATAATATAGAAATAGCAATGAAACTCCTTTAGCATGGGCAGATGGCCATATCTTATTGCTCTTCTGTTTAACACTGATTGGTCATTAATTCAAAGCAGACCACAGTGGAAGATATGTTTAACGAATTTCATAAACAGTATTTTTTACTATTTGAGACAGCTTTCCTTCTGACAGTTATGAGAAGTAAACATAGCAAAAAATCTTCAAACATTAGCGTACACAAAAAAAAAACTAATGATAATCCTAAATTCAGAACTACTATACAAATTATAGGAAAATATACAAAAAAGTATTGCAAGAAGCTAAAATGACTTATTTAAATAAAAAAATTGCTTCATCAGATAAATTTTAATAAATATTACAAAAACTGAGAAGTGACAAAAACAATAAAGCATCTGTTCCTCACTCAATTCTGCTCAACTGGTCAAATTTGAGGTTATAATTAAAGTAATCCATAATTTATCCAATAGTAATTCTAGCTGCTTCGACAGTATATTTATGATAGTTATTAAAAAAAAGTTATGCCAATTATTGTCAGTATCACAATCATAAACAGTATGTAGAAATCTCGAGTAAAAATACAAAATATGCTCCTAAACACAAATCAGCTTTAAAGAATATTATGTATAGTAGGAGTGCTGCAATTAACAATTTTGGGACCTCTATTGTTCTTAATATATATAAATTACTTAACTTCTACAGTATCACAAAACCAACATACAACACATAATGCTTCCTTTAGACAGTTTGCTGACGACGCAATTCTTATAGTATCTGGAACCTGCCCTTCAAGAAAACATGATCAAAAGTCACTTAAACATATTATATACTGTTCACCAAATAAAAAAATAGAGTCCATCAATATCTGCATACAAGACTGTAAATTCATGTTCAAGCCTTCACTTGCCTTCAGCCAGCTACATCTTCGGACTAGCTAACTCCACAGTGCTTCTTAGCTGCCTTGTTAGTCACACCGTTAGCAATTAAGAGTCTGAGTAATCTCAGACTCGGGGTTACCTTCTTCCTCCGTGCCACCACATCCACCGTGACTAGGACTGCACTGTGGTTGGTATCGTAGGTATTCAATAAACAGGCATAAACTAAGCTGGTAGAGTTATTTCTCTCAGGCACTTTCTTTCTGCATTTTGTTCCTGAGCAGGTACATGGAGAACCCCCGCGTCCTAACCATCTCCGCTCAGAATCTCCATCTCTTTGGAGTGGAGGTGCTCTTTCAATTGTTGCAACCATTCTGTGGGTGTTTAGAGGTTTTTCGGCAACTTTTTACCCTCCAAGTTTCGTGCCTGGAGGCCAGCAGTTAGGCCTTCGCCACAGTCACACCCTCCGATTCCTGTTTCCTCCAGGTCGTACCCCCCTCTACTCTACATCCTTATGTCTTGTCACAGAGCTGGACGGGATAAGGCAGCCAAGCATGCTTTGACCTTGGTTGGGGACTTGGTAGGGGAAGGGCAGGATGCTGACAGTGTGTACACCTGGGAGCATGAAGAAGCAGCTTGAGAGAGGTGAACACCAGCCAGTGCTACCAGCAGGGATTGTAGCGTACAGTTCAGTCTATTGTGGCATACACTTAGTGGAGTTTCACCTCTGCCACCCACACTTCCTAAGATGGAAGTTGCCACCACACGACCTCCAGATGTCGAACGCGTGGCTCGTCGCATATATGTAACACCAAGCTACTCTCCTGTTCACACACAGACCAGACCAGCACAGTCTTCGGCACCTCCACGTGCACAGCGGGCCATAGTTGAACAGCCCCGTCTTGCCCCCATTATTAACCACCTCAAGTTGGCGGTACCAGCTTCCCTGCCGTCTGGAGGGAGAAAAGCTGCAGACGTCCACCCACACTAAGTACTCAGAAGGTGAGGTAACAAGATATATTTAAGGTCTTTTGAATGTGATAAAATTATTGTGTCCAAGCCTAAGGTTGTGCTTGTCTACCAGTTATTTCCCCTACCCCAAGTAGTCCAAATTTTGTCATATTTAAACCAGCGTACTTTTCAAAATGCTGAACGAAAATATGTTCAATTCTGGTTTGTACGCAAGCTGTTTCACAAGGTTTGAACATGATGTGGTGTCCTTCTGAAGGCATGAATTAATTCTAAGTTACTTTCCTTCACGCACTCATTGTTGCTCCGCTACGAATTTCTTATTTGGATTGTGTTTTTCCCATTGTGCTATGTTTTTATTATTACTTTGTATTGTAAGCATCTTAGGAATAACGTAAGCCTATGCTTGCTTAAAAACTGTTTTCTTTTAAGACTCACAAGATTGTGTTCTAACACACATTCAATTGTCAATTCTGGCATAATTTTTAACACTGATTCTCACTTCCTGGTTATCATCTATGTTGTCAAATGTCTGGTAGCCAGTTTATTCTAGGTATTCCAGTTACACTAATCGAGTGTTACTTCTTTCCTGCCATTCCAGGATGCTCTCCACAAATTCCATTCTTTGTATTTTGGCTCATCTTCATCTTCCTTTGTTCCCTTTCCAGTCATGTTACTTTTTCTGTGTATGGCAACCACCTTTTCATTTCTGTAGCCCCATAAAGCAGGCTTGAAAGAATATAAGTACATGTTTACACACTCATTTACAAAAAAAAATGGATTACAAAGGACGAATTGCGCAAGTACAATGAAGGTTGCCACTAGGGAGCATGTTTGTCCCTCCATTCATAGCTGCAAGACACAAAATAATGCCTTGATAGCAGTGTGGACCATAGAGCCATGTTCAGTAAACTCACAACATTCCCAGACGACAGCGGAATGAGTTTGAGAGGGGCCGCATCATCTGCCTCCAAAAAGTAGGTTGGAAGTTTCGGCGCATAGCTTGTCACTGGAATAATTCTGCGTACACTGTGAGTTAGTGTGGGATGCAGTGGAGACAGGAGGGTAAACACACCTATTAAGGCTCAGGTTGACCCTGGCACACACTACCAGCAGGGAGGATCATTTCATTGTATGACAGGCTGTAAGCACTCCATTGGTGTTGCTGCGAAACATTCAGAGATGATCATGGCAGCTGGGGATACGCCTGTACCTACCAGTACCATATCCAGGTTGCTAGTAGAGCAGGTTCAGTCATCACGGCGCCCCTTATGACGTTTACCATTATGACCTAAACATCGCTGAGCATGAGTGACATTCTGCTGGGAACGGGTAACTTGTGATTTGGCAGTTAGTGATGTTCACAGACAAATCACAGTTTTCCCTGGATATAGACAACCACAGAATTGGAGTTTGAAGACGTCCTGGCCAGCGCCATGATTCACACTTCATTGCAGAGCGGCATGCTGCCTCAAGTCAATTTATGGTGCGAGGTGCCATTTCCTATGATTCCTGCAAACCACTGGTGGTGATTGAAGGAACCTTGATGGCACTGCGATATGTCCAGGAATTTGTGACCATATGTGCTCCTCTTTCCTTGTGGATCTTGAAATCCCAATTTCCAGCGGGATAATGTCCAGCCTCACATAGCATGGGTTGGTCTGTACCGACGGGATTTCAACATACTTTCTTGGCCAACAAGGTTCCCAGGCTCATCACCCATGAGAAATTTTGGGACCGGTTTATATTACAACTTCGGCCAGATGCAACTATGACAGATTTGGAGAGTCAGTTCACCAGCTATGTTAGGATCTTCCTCAGTAAAACATCCGGTGTATGTATGCCTTCATGCCTGACGATATTTCTGCCTGTCTCCGTGTAGGGTGGGTCCAACACCATACTAAGTTAATCTTGAAAATGTTGGTCCCCTGCAATTATATGCTCGGTGTGGTTCAATATTTGATGTTTTCTGTATGTATACTACCATTTCTTGTGTTTACTCACTTACATGCACCTGCGGTGGCACCTTCCGGGTAATACTTTTTTTTTGCAAATGAGTGTATTTTTTTAATGTGTACGTGAAAAAAAATTTTTAGAAAATTTTGTATGTGGTGTGTTTTAGTCTTCTTAGTGTTATTTTTTTTTGCAGCTCCTCTAGCAACAGGATAATCCATGCCAAGGACCATGCATCCATTCAGCTGAACATAGCTGATGTTGATCCCTCCACGGGTCGCATGACGGAAACGTCCAAGATGTATGCTATTTGTGGGGCCATACGCAGAATGGTAGGTGGCTATTATATATGTGTTCGCTGCTTGATGTCTCAATTAGAATTGTTTGGCTAAGTGGTGGTGGGGTTGCAGACACAAGGTTTGTAATGCTGTGAAAGACTGGTTGAGAAGTAGCTCATCTGGTTTAAAAATTCCATTATAGTGACTGGTTGAGTAAAGGAATTGAATTCTTGTGTAATGATTGGGGTTAATGTGTGTAAATTTGTTTGCAAGGATGTCCCTTTTGAGTTATTCCAAGTGAAATCCTGAGAATAAATGGTTAGGTGACAGTTTTCATTTATATCCTACTTTCCAAAGGAAGGAAAGGCATATGAGACCACTTTCCTCTGTGTGTGTGCGCGCGCGCGCATGCACAATCTAACTTTTATAGTTTTCGATCACACCATTCACGTACTTTCATGATGGCTGTCATATTAAAATTTAGTGTGATGTCATCTCTGGAACGATTCAACAGATTTAAACCAAATTTAGTATGTTGACAGTGCATTGTTAGCATTGAATCTACAGATAAACATCTTTTAGACAGTCATTTTTTAAGGTAGCGCCACATGAAATAATTTTCTGCATCATATCTCTGGAAACGGTTGACTAATTCCTATCAGTTTTGGCAAACAAATAGGACTATGGCCGATAATGTAAAAACGGTACAATATGTTTCAAGCAGGTTTGTCACTTATTTTCAAAATGGTGGCCATATAGTTATTTTAGTTTTGTTTCCTGTATAGTCAAAATCATCTAATCAATCCTAACATAACTTTGAATTCTGTCACTGTGTGTGTGTGCGTGCGTGCGTGTGTGCGTGTGTGTGTGTGTGTGTGACTATTTTTTTTGCCTGCCATTTTGTAAGAAGAGTATCATATGAATAAATAAATTTTATGTCATTTCTTGGGAAACTATTGATTGATTCTTACTAAATTTGGCAATCAAGTAGTAGTGCTGCATTTGATGTAAACTTGTATGTTTTTAGTAGGTCATGCACTTAAAAAATGGTGGCAGTATATTCATTTCAGCTTAATATGCTATATCCATTAAATGTGTACATCCAGTTTGTTTTGTCCGCCATCTTGAAGGTATCACATGACAAATTAAAATTTTTTGTCATATATCTGGAAAAAAACCAACATATTGTTATATCTACAAAACTTCGAAACAAATTTAGTCTTGGTCCCTAACTTTGTATGTAAAATATATTGTAATCATCAAATTTGTCTATAAAGTCTCATTTCTCTGCCATTTTGTAAGAGAACCCCACAGAAAATAAGTTTTTATGTCATAGTTTGGGATAAAATCAACAGATTCATACCAAATTTGGTGAAGAAGTTGTACTGTGGTATTAATTTATATGTTTTAAGTATGCCATACTTTTATTTTCAAAATGGCAGCTATAAAAACATTTTAGCTATGTGTGTTATATCTACAAAACTATGTTATCAATTTTAACTTAACTTTCTATACTGTCAATGTCTATGACAATCATTGAATGTGCTAATAATTAGTCTTTTTATCCTCCATTTATGAAAATTGTCACATGAAAAAAAAAGTGTGTTATGCTATATCTCGAGGACCATCAACCAATTTCCTCAATTTTATACACAATTGCTACAATAGGGTATATAAACTAACATGTTTGAGCTACGGCTGGCCTTTTTTTTTTTTATGGTTTCAACATAAATCATTTAGGTTAGTAAGTTACAGCTGTTGAACAATTCAACAAAAATCAACCCATTTTTGTGCACTAACAGTATCTATTAGAATCATCAATTATACACACAGAGAACCTCTTTTGCCACACTTTTTGCAAAATAGTGCCAGGTGAGGAAATTGAACATTTGGTCATATTTCCAGGACAATTCAACTAATTTTCACCAAATAGTTCATATGATTAGTGCTACAGAAGACCATGTAATCTTACATAATTTAAGTGATGTCGGGCATTGATTTTAAAAATAATTGCCGCGTAAATTTTCTGGCAAGTTTTGTCGTATCTATTGAACAAACTATTAAAAGCATTTTATACGTAGCCTGTTTTTTTAGACAGTTTTGTGAGAGCACCATATACAAGAAATGTTTTTTATGCCATATCTCTGAGAATGTCAGCTGATTTCCTTCAAATTCTTCATGCAAGCAGCATTATGGTAGACTATATAAATCTATGTTTTACATGACTAGCACTTATTTTCAAAATGACTGCCTGTAAATATTTCAAGTTAGTAAACTTGGTCATTTGAAACATTAGTCTGAATACTGAGCAAGGTGGCGCAGTGGTAACTCACTGAACTCTCATTCTGGAGGACCTGGGTTCTCACTGAACTCTCATTCGGGAGGACCTGGGTTCTCACTGAACTCTCATTCGGGAGGACCTGGGTTCGATTACCAGTCCGGACATCCTAATTTTGGTTTTCCATGGTTTTCCAAAATCACTCCAGGCGAATGCTGGGATGGGTCCCTAACAAAGGCCATGGCCGATTCCTTTCCATTCCTTCCCCAATCCCTTTTCCCTGTGCAACTTGCACTGTCTCTAATGACCTCGCTGTTGATGAGACGTTAAGCCCAATTACCTACCTACCTAAATTAGCCTGAATACTGTTAAAGTTGATGTTCGAAATCTGACCTCCGTAAAGCAGTTTACTTGGATGCTAGCTTATGGTACGAGGTTTTCTGTGTTCGAGTCCTGGGTAAGAGGTAAGACACAGGAGTAGGTATTTGTAATTGTATCAATACTGTTGCATATATGTGTGTTTCATCTCGATGATATTGCTGTCAAATACTATATGTCAAGGCCTACCTACCATCTAAGATTTTAAGAACTACATAAAAAATTACTGTATATGCCTGATATAATGCTTCTGTTGGGAGGCATAACTCAGGCCCGTGTTATAGCTTTCTGCGCTATTCCGGGAGTGACCGAATACAGTAGCAAAAAAAGCCAGTGTTCCAATACGACATGGTACCTATCTTTCAAACATGAGGCAAGTGTTATTTACCACCATAACTCGTGAATCGTTTAGCCCTTTGCTATAGGAACTTAATATTTTTTTATCTGCATCACAGGACTGGACAGCATCCAAGGGAGGGAAACAGAAGAAGTGAAACATGCTTTGATGAAGGGAGTCATATGCATTCAAGCAAGAATTACTAAAATGTACTCTATTTTCCAAGCTAAGGATATACTTATTCCACCAAGGGCGGTGTTCACTGCGAGTTGTTTGTCACACGGGTTGGAGAAGGGGGTTCATCCCTGCCCCTGCTGGGCCTGGTTGGGAGGGAGTGAGAATGAGAAATGAAGCTCACGTCCAAATAAAACTAAGAGAGGTCGAAGCACGCTTGCATTGCAGATGGGATCTATCAGTACCTCACATGTTGTGAAACATGTCGCTTGCTTGTCTGATTTGCATTTTACAAAGGAAAACTAAAACAAAAAAAAGTGAATTATTTGTGGCATGCAAAGAAATGATGCTTTTCTGCATTAAGCCTTGTCCATAATAGCTCATCTGCTCTGATTTTTGTTTGTTTTTTTTCCCTAAAATGGGAAGACATACTGTATGTTCGCTGTATACACTTTATAATCAAAGTGTCTGCATCATAATTATAATGATTACCTAGCACACACACACACAAAGTGTCTACATCTCCTCGTTTTCAACAGGGTATATTCGCCGGTACATTTGGGCCTCCCTGCGAATATATATTTCCACTTCTTAATCCTGGCTCTGTACATGCATATGGAATTTGGCAATGAGGCTTATCTTCATATCCTCCCCACTAAACTGAGAAGCAAGGTGATTCGCAATTGCTCCTATTCCGTTATGAATTTGCCATATAGCATCCACCATTCCCTAGTTTCACCTAGCAGTTGTCGGTGTACTGTACCGACCCATTGCTTGGCAGGTATTTGGTGTTCTAAGAGTTCCTGCTTGCGCTCTGTAAAGAATGAGATGGGGTCCTCGTGGGGCCTGCCACTGAATTCCGGCAACTGGAATTCAGCGAAGATGATCAACATTACGATACTAGGTCTCATTCCTGCATTTAATGGCCAGTGGGTTAACTTGCGTTGACACACCCCGCAGTGGTATAACTGACTGGGACAAGTGACCTTTTTGTCCGGCCAACCTATACATGCGTGATGGAATTCAGATGCATAGGTGATGCAATTGATGGTGTACATTCATCTCCCCTCTCATTCCGGTCAGCTGCAACAGGGTGCTTGCAGTTGCTGTCATGATATAGTACAGTGGTATTCAAGCCCGTTGGTATATCGAGGGACCTCTTCCCTGGCAGTGCGCACAGTGAATTACATGTATGCCTGTGAACGGGCATGTACTCATTGAGCATCTCTCGAGTATATAGACATGATTATTATCGGGCATTGAAGCCTTGGGGGCATCATGCTGGCTCCTATACGAGTCAGACTGTTGAGCACCACAGGGTGTTTACAAAGTATTCCCTGAAGTCCTGGTGCTGGGTTTGAGACCTGATTAGGTTGCTAATCTTTGGGTGGTCTATGGTGGGAATAAACTAGTTAAATGAGGCAGTTGATGGACTCTGAAATAATTGATTTAACCTAGGGGTTACGTAGTGTGTATGTAACAATTATATATATGCAAGCTACAATATATATATATAATATATGGCAAGGGGGTGTGAATTAGCCGTCCGGCTGATTGCTTACTAACACTCATGGACTGGTACCTCAAGGTGCTGCCCATTACAGACTAACCGCTTCTGGCTAGCTGTCGACCGTGGTCATGGTTTTGGAGCGTGACTGGCTTGGCCTAAACTACCATGGCTGAATTATTTGTAGATTAAGTACCAGGTTGGGCACTACTTGACACATTCACATTTTATCTCCCCTTCATGTAACATGTCCTTTTCACTTTGGCACACAATATAGTCCTAGCTTGCAAAGGCCTGACTTAGGAACACCAGGTAATACACTCTTAAGAAAGGTTTCTTTTATTGATTTAAACAACTTGTAACTGAGTTTGAATGCCTTATGCAGAGAGATAACGTAAGCAACATAGAAAGGCACTATGGGCTGCTGTAAGAGAATTAATTACTTTAAAACCAGTGAAAACCACCCTAAATAGTGACACTCCTCAATCTGGGCAAGTTTTGGTACCTCTATTCAGCCCACAAATATGTAACATCCCTGGCGAACATACTACTATTGAGGTCATAAGGCAGGGAGGGGAGGCTATCCTAAGAATTGATTGGCCTTAGAATAGATTTGACTCACCAGAACCTCCCAACCCCGTTGTTACTCTGGAAGCACATCCCATCTCTCCTCGCCTTGTCAAGCACGATGGTACGTCTCCGCCCACTTGTAGAGTGGGCAGAGTAGTGCAGAGTCTTGGGAACCGTCTTCTGGAGCGCGATCGCGGAGAGTTCTAGTAGTCAGTACTCATTTAGATAGTTCTGCTCCCGTTGCAAACTGGGAGAGAGAGGCAAACCACATTTACCCTGGAGACTGTTGACATGCCAAACTTATTGAAGCTCATTCGCGAAGTGTCCTAGTTGTTAGCAACCTTGAGAGTTTTTCCGGCCTTCACAAGCTGGGAGAGAAGGTTTGGGTACCACTTACCTCTACTGTGTACCCTCTGCCTTTGCAAGCTGAAGTGTGCAATGACTGCCCTGAGCCAAGGGTTATACTAATTCTCCAAACTTGTTGGCTGTCCGAGTGGGGTGGGGGTGGCTAGCGTCTCTCTGCAGATGCTGTTTGTTCTGACTCTGAAGGAGTGCCTTTCATTTCCTATTGCCTCAGCTGGAGGTGTTGACATTCCCATCTCCTCTGAGAGGCTGAATGCTGCTGGAGTAGACTGGGTGCTGCCCTCCAGCAGCAAGCAGAGGTACTATGTTGACCTTCCTGGAGGGTAGTGATATCTGAGCCAACAGTATAATCCCACATTTGGGGGTAGGGCGATGGCTTGACGTCTTTTTGGTGTTTCGGCAAACAGTACAATTTCTGGCCACGTGTCTGTAGTCCCACACGTGTGCCAGCATATCCTGTAGGCAACATGTCCCGTTGTAATGTTAGAAGTGGTGACTGGCCCAGAGGTGAGCGGTGTGCTCAAAGATGGGGCAAAGTCTAAGAGTACAGTGCACATCCTCAATGTGTAAAAAGCGTCATGCCTCAAGCTGGTATTGGAGCTCTTGGAGGCTTTACAATATACTAATTTTTTGCAAGTAATGTTCTGCATTGCTCTGAAACTGTAATTGTTTTTTGTAATATTATTAGTATGTGTAATAAATTTCCTTCCAGTCTGATGGTTCCTTCATGCCTTTGCATTGTTCACAAACTTGAAATTATTTCTATAAAAAAAATTAAATCACAGGGATATGCAGTAAATGTAAGTTATTTCTTTTGTAAATTATTCTGTCTAGTTTACACATTTTTCTTTGCCACAAAAATTATATATTTTAAACCTTATGTTACAGGGAGAATCTGATGATTGTATCAACAGATTAGCCAAGAAAGATACTCTCCTGCCAAAGTAAGTATTTAAAACCTTTTTTCTTCCCAGTGTAGATGTTTATAAAATGTCTGCAAAGTAGTACAAAGTCATACTAAATGCTTTGTGTAGTAGCGCTTGTATGTGGCTTAGTTCTAAAAAGTGTTGCCATTTTGATACATCTTACAAATGTACTGATGTTATATAAACATGATTTAATATGTATAGTATTAAGGATTAAATGCGAAATACCTGAGGAAACATATTACACTTTAGTCTATAAGATTATTTTCAATACACACTTCATCAATAATAAATGCATATTAATTTAAAAATCTAAATTTTTCCCTTGTTTCAGTATGGCCAAAATTTTAAAGGATAAAGTTTATTTGTGTTATACTGAATTACCATAAAACTTTTATTACCATATAAATCACCAAGATAACTGCAGATGTACATGCAATGTAATGTGGTTGATTGAATTTGGCCAAACACAAGGCAAACTGGCTTCTGACCTTAAAACAGTTTTAAGAAGTGGTGTTTCCAGGATAGGTAGACTTTGATTATTGAATTAAATTATTATTCCATGCTAAAGTCACGATGTTACGCCAGAGACAGTTGAACACGGACTTGCTGTACTTGGTGAATCCTCGCGCTGCGCAGTGTTCTCAACAATTTGGTTTGCGGGGGGGAGGGGGCTAGGTATATTGTCTTGGGTATCATGTTTTTCAGAAGTTATGTACCTATTTAAATAAATTTATATTTAATTTGAAAAAATGTGTTATTTTTGTAGCAGAGATGATTGAACATTCACTTATGCAAAGAATTGCAAATTTTGTCATAATAAAGGGGGGGGGGGGGAGGGGGGGGGGTCAAAATTGCTCTGAAATTTGTCAAAATATCTATAGTGACTGATCTGTCATAACGACCTTATTTCTGGAAACCGTGAGGAGCCATTTCAGTAATGTTCTACTGTAGTACCAAACACAATAAAAGAGAATACTGGACAGCTCTATACTGATAATACAAGCAAGTGTGTGACAAGTGATGGTGGTGGCATCTAGCGGCGTGGTGCTCTGGCAGTAATATGTATACACGTCAAAAATAAGTCTTAAAAGTTGTGTATTTTATATAACTGAAATTGTGTGCCTATATACAAATTGCTGGACTTAATGCAGGTTGTACGTTATTTACAAACCTGAGTTAAAACAAAGTAAGTAGTTTTTTTTTTTCTTTAAAAAATATTACAATTGTGTACGTACTGAACATCAAATAGCCACCTAACTTAATTTTTGCTCGATATGTAACCATATATAACACAGACTTGCCAACTTCTACGATTTACCAGTAAAATTTATGTAAATTATATATATATATGGTTGAAAATTCTGTTTTTTTATTTTACCTAGAGAGTTAAAACACAGTAGGTTACATCACTCCAAAAACTCTCCACATGATTACAGTTCTATACAAATGTAAACACTGTTACATGACCTTTAATAGAATAGCTACTGCAGATTCCACAACATAACAAAATGTATAAAATCTGAAACAAACCCTAAAATCTTCAACTAATTGCTTCACAAAAAAGTACTGTCCACCATTTTCCTACCAGTACCAGAGCGAACAAGATGACTGACTGTCAAGTGCACAACGAACCAATGAAAAAACCAGTACTGGGAAAAACAACTAATATTTTTATTGGTTACGCAGAACTTTTCATTACAAACAAAAAAATGTATTATATTTTTTGCCGTATTACACATACTTTACTTTTCATTTATGAACTACTGCCAGAAATGCTGTTTATGTCTGTGAAATTACAGATCATCACTAAAGCCATATATATATGTATGTATGTATATATATATATATATATATATATATAGACACACACACACACACACACACACATATGGCTTCAGTGATGATCTGTAATTTCACAGGCATAAACAGCATTTCTGGCAGTAGTTCATAAATGAAAAGTAAAGTATGTGTAATACGGCAAAAAATATAATACATTTTTTTGTTTGTAATGAAAAGTTCTGCGTAACCAATAAAAATATTAGTTGTTTTTCCCAGTACTGGTTTTTCATTGGTTCGTTGTGCACTTGACAGTCAGTCATCTTGTTCGCTCTGGTACTGGTAGGAAAATGGTGGACAGTACTTTTTTGTGAAGCAATTAGTTGAAGATTTTAGGGTTTGTTTAAGATTTTATACATTTTGTTATGTTGTGGAATCTGCAGTAGCTATTCTATTAAAGGTCATGTAACAGTGTTTACATTTGTATATAACTGTAATCATGTGGAGAGTTTTTGGAGTGATGTAACCTACTGTGTTTAACTCTCTAGGTAAAATAAAAAAAAACAGAATTTTCAAGCATTCCGAGATGCTTATACAAAAGAATTTCAGTGTGTTTTGAAATCAGATAAAGGTGAAAAGGATATTTTTTCTCTTCTTTCCAGTTTGTAGGTGTTACATAAATATTTCACATGGCGTGAAACATGATATCGCGAACCATGTGAAGAGCAGCAAGCATGTGTGGAAAATGTGAACACTTGAAATGAGGTCAGATAAACCTGTTAGAGAATTACCCTCAATCGAGGAAAATTACCATTCCTATTTGGATTCATTATTAAGGATTTGTTGGCCGTGGCCGGACTTGGATCGCGTTAGCTATTTAATTCCTCAGTGCTCGAGCCAGTAGCATATTTGATACCACAGCTAAGTCCTGTTAACAGAACACCTTCCACCACTTGTCGAATCCGTACTGCCGCAGAAGGTCCTGAATATAATAACTCCCCCTAAACTAATACGTGAGCACAAGGTGATAACCACTCCACTTGATTTTGTCCCATCTTGTAAACCGACCAGGCCTGCCCTGTACAAACACCCCAGAAGCGTAAGGGAAGCAGACTAGGTTGCGACTCCAGGTAATAAGTAGACCACCACCACCTCATTCTATTCTCATCCTCGCTTATCTTATTTACTATTTAAATTTTACTAGTGAAGCTGGCATCATGTTTCTTGATGGCATTTGCAGTAAGATCAAGCTCCCTGGGAGGGAATCATCCATGGTCAAACTCACCCTGGGGTTTGATTCCTCTCCAACAATTCCAAGCCTTTCAACCAACCGGTATCTTACTAATTTCCCCACCATGGGCAGATCCTCGACTCTCCGAGCAAACTTTCAATCAGATTCCATTACACCGCGGAAGGGCAGTAAACTCACATCTCAGAGGGAAGCAGCACTTATATCCGTTGTACCTAACCCATCTAAACCTATCAAACCAGCTGGAGAAGAAGGGAAATCCTTCCCTGAATAGATTGGAAGGTAGAACACGCAGGCGAGTGTGTGTGTCAGTGTACTTCCACGTACTGTGATTGACAGACCAAGACTGCCCCCCCTAATCCCAGTGTCCGGCACCAGAAGTGCAGTGGACAGTGAACATAGGGTTTCACAATGGGTCCCGGGGGGTCAGGCTCGTACATCCAGGCAGATACTCTCTCAAGCACCAGAAGCCCGGTGGACAGAGTATAACCTGGTCTGATTGTCTAACCCCGAAAGGGTTTAATTCCTAGTGGTTGTGGCTCTACCTTTCTATACGCCAGGATAATAAGAACGGGTAGCCGTCTAATATGTGGGTTTTGACGTACGAATATCCCTGAGAGGGAATTAGCAGTCCAGCACTAGGTTTGGAAAACTGGGTTTAGAAAATATTCAGCTGTCTCCGCTGTCCCTTGGCAAACCTGATGTCTGCTAGGAAGGGTACTAGCACTATGGGGAATAGTATTCTAAAATGGGATAAAGGAGTGTTTATTTCTGTAAGGAAATATATGCAGTAGTTTATACTACCTCCTATCAAACAAGAGTTTAACGGAAGCTGGCTACAGTGACCTGGTTATAAACTGGCAAGGTAGGAAGGCTAAATGGTTTTTAAAACAACTGTGCGAGGTGCAGAGATGTCTACGAAGACTTGGGCAAAGGTCTGGGAGTTCTGGGGGCAGAAGAGAGCCCCAGCACACAAGGTGGTGGAACGAGCTTCGGCTAATGGTACCTTCGGCACCAGGAGTGTAGTGAAGGAACAGAACAGACTGGCGTTGCAAGCGCCTTGCCTCTATTTATACTCTCCCGGCTTGCCCTTGCCCGGTTGGGGGGGGGGGGGAGGGGCAGCGAGACATCTTCAGGGCATGTGATGTCACCAGCCAACCAAAGTTCCAGCTGCAGCATAAGTCAGCGGTTGTTGCTACTAGTGCCATTCCTCAGTGCACTATAGTTAGGGGCATGCAGAATTCACATTTGTGATAAAACAAATTTTTGTGCAAATTTTTATGTTTTATAACTAATAAACTTGATTTTTATATTTTCATGATAATACTACAAGAAAAGTTGGGGGAAAAAACACTTTAGCTGCAAATAGTGTTGTATCAGTTTGATAGCAAGTTTTCATTTCACAAATTCTCAAGCGTGAGATAATTTTAATCTAAACAAGGGAATAAAGAAACTGAGAAATTAGTTAATATAATAACCTCGTTTCTGCTAGGAATATCCCACGGTATTTCGCTCAGCAGAAAATAAACATGCTTTCATTATACTTCAAAACGTTTATTCTCTATCAACACAAAAACACTATATAAATAGTCTAAGTTAACAACAAAATCACTTGTTTAATATCGGATTATGTGCGTAACATAAACAAAAAAAATCCATTGAGTTCATACAGCGCTGCTGTCAGTAACTGTCAAAATTTTCCAAGATTTCAACTAACTATAGTAGTGCTTTGTAAGATCACTGGTGGTAATATTGCAACATTGTGTGCCTGCGACAAACAACAAATAAATCTTTTGATTTTTGTACCATTGTCGACATATTATTTAATGCATCTTTAAATTTTGTATTGCCACCTGTTCTGGTTTGGGCTGATATCACATTTGGGGTGTGGGTGAAGTTAGTTTTGTGTGAATATTTGGGTACTTTGTATGATGTAATTTTCTTTTTAAAGTGCAGAACCCCACCATTAATGCAAAGCAATGTGCTGCAGAATTTTCAAAATATGGCTTGAATGCAAATGACGATAAAACTGTATTTTGTAAATTTTGCAACGGATTGGTGACTTGGGACCGTAGAGACTTGTGCGTAAAGCACATTGAAAGTGAAAAAACAATCATGTGAAAATTTGAAGTTCAAGTTTATAGTCTTTGTCTCATTTTACAAACTGTTACTGTCTTTTTTCATGTGGTTTTGTTTGTATTTACATAGTTAACTGTTAACCAAAAATAACACCGCTTTCATAAAACACAGATTTTTTTTTAGAATAGCAACCTCGAATTCTGTATAACAATATGCACCCACAGTGCATGCCCCTAGCTATAGTACTAGATGACCTTGAGTTTTCCTCTCAGTGGCTTGACTAGTAGCTCATTTATTCTTCGGGATAGGAGTGTGCGTCTTTTACTGTTGGGTAAACCGTACAAGTTCTTGACGTCTGGGAAATTGTACTGCCAATCAAACTCCATTGTTGTGTGGCAGGAAGGTTCGCACTGATGAGGTGAAGTCTATGTGAATAGGTTGAAAAGACGTCTCACATCAACACGATGTTGACATTCGTTTTACCTAGCAGGGTCACTTCTACATAAAACTATACATTTCTAAATTATTTTTTCTCGTTCTCGTTATTGTAGTTTCCTCTGTAAGTTGTGTGAAGTGTGGAACTATACGACTGTATACAAAATGTTGCAATGTATTTAACATTTGTTGATAATCACGTCTGGAATCTGTAACTACAAAAACCTTAAATCGTCCCATTACTATTTACTCACAATAATAATTTCATAAAGCAAGTTGCTGAAATATTCTTTAAATAGTTATTTATGGCACAATGTTTTGTTAAGTATCAATTTCACGTTATATTGGTTTAATTTTGTTAATTTTAAAATAACGGCCCTCTAACAGCTTTTGGGGATAATTTGTTTATTTTAAGACACTGAACTTTTAATTTCAGAATCATGATAATACCAAAATAATTGGTATGGTGTGTAAGACAGTTCAATGTCGTGGTGTTCTGACTAATCCTTAAAAAATGCTAAATACAAATCACGAAAAACAAAACTCCAAAGTTAAAACTAATTTAACATGGCTTTAGGAAGGACATGTTTATTTTTTGGGGCCTCATATGGTTTCTCCTTAATACATTACCATATGATACTTTCGGGATCGACATATTTTCTTGTAGCAACTTGTTATCCATTTTATCCTGTGTAATTAATGATTTTTAACTTGAACTTCAAAGTTTAACTGCACTTATTTTCCATCCACTATATACTTTCCTTAGTATACTGCTGTATCATGCTCATGCAAGTGAATCGATGAGCAGTGCAGGAACAGTGCAGCTAGTTATGCTGTAGAGCAGATGTCGCTCATTGGTTGCCTTATTTCTTCGTTTATGCAAACAGGCACTTGGCGACAGGCAAAGTGCTTGCTCGTGACCATTTCTCCCCCTCGCATTCTTGGGCACATCTACCCCTTCCCCGTCTTGCACAGCAGAAAATTTGCTCACAACACCTTCACCCTGGCTCACTTATTTATTCAGGCTGGGGGACATAAATGGACCCGCGGTATGAGCCACAATCTTTCGGGCTTCTACTGTACCTCAAAACAGTTCATACGACCACCCCTAGATGAAATATAAAATGTAAACCTTGGGCGCCAACACATTTTAACTAGTGCGAAGTTCGTTTCCAGTAGCTTGTTCAGCAAAAATCTGAGTGTATTAATGAATATTAATGAAAAATTATTTCAATAGACAAGCGTCTTGCAAATATAATATACTCCAGAATGGTATAGGCCAATAATGGTAAAGTGTGAAGGTTTGAGACCCTGGTTATTTTTATTCTGTTACGCTAAACATTTTCCCACGACTACTTAATATAGTGTATAGTTGTTCATTCTTTGTTACTTCACACTTTTCTGAAACCCTGCTAAATTGCTACTTTTTGTAACTAATTACGTATCATGTAAACACACACACTGCCATGTGACCTCTACTTTTTAACTGTCAGTTGTCAATGTTCACAACGCTCACAATCTCGTAGATGAAACACTTGTCATTTGGAACTCTGTGCTATGTTGTTGTCCAGTAAGTTGCTCTAGATTACATGACAGCACCACTGTACTCTCAACACTAGCAGCTGAAGCAGACTTCTTTTCTAAGCCTAATTAAATAGTAAGTGTGATAAGTTGTAGTGCATTAGTCAAATAATCATTCTCTATTTGTATTCCCTTGATTCTTATTTTTACGTGCTTTATTATGAAAATCACAAATTGCGACAAGTTTTCAAGAAAGTTTTAGGCAAAGTTTGTAAGTATGCTTATATTTGTCAGTTTATTTGTTCTATTTTCAATATTTGCCAATGTTACGTACCTTCCTTTTGCTATGCATATCTCTTTATCTTTTTTAATCAATTTGTAAATATACTAGATTATATTTTGGTACAGCCTTCTATGTTTAGCATTTTTTTTTTGTAAAAAATAAAAGGTTGTTTCTAGTATTAATGGGATGTCAATATTGATTTATTACAACTTCATTGAAACACTTTACAGCATTTCCCACATTTTATACTTTCCTGCTTTTTACATCAGTTTTGCTGGATCCCTTGAATGGTGTAAAAAAGGGGTTCTACTGTAATACGTGCTAATATTTTGCCATGACTGTTTAACCCTGTTCCAACTAGGGGCTTAAATGGTCTCCTAAAACTATGCAACACTAGTCATCACTGCACCTCTTACAGTCTACCTGCTTGGCATTCACTAACGTACCATAAAAACTAACCACAAGGGGTGGGATACCAAATAATATAAATGCAAGGTGAGCCCCCTACAGGGCTTTCTGTGGGTACAATGTAAAATCTCTTACGTGTGTTAACCAATAAAATCCTACTCTTGTGCCTTAACAGAAATGCCTACCATGGGTTCCAACTTCTAATAGGAACTTATTTGTTACAAACAAATTTACAACAAAAAGTTTACATTCTCGTATCACATTTTCTCTCTCAATCAGGAAAATTGCAGAGAATGAATTAAATAAAATAAATAACTAAAATTATCAGCCTGAGTTGTCAAAAAATTATTTAAATGTTGACAATCTTCGTTCTCAGTGTACACTGCATTTAGTTATGGTTTTCAACTAAACATGTTAAATTTCAACTTGTGCTTCAATCAAATCTTACAATCAATTCCAAAATTTAACATCAGATTCTTATTCAGGGGCCGCCTGCCATTTAACCTACCAAGACTCTGGGTTTCAACCCCTCTCTGTACATGCCAACCTAAAGATGTTCCTGGCTGCAGACATTATGCCCCAATGAGGCTAAGGCCCACGCCGGGCTCCTTGGGGACATTTCTCTTCCGTAGTCCTTCCTTGCCGATATGCAACTCCGAGCTCAACCCAAAAACTCTGGTATTGCATGTCGCCTGCGACCGTGATCAACAAAATGTGTGTTCATGAACTCTCCAGTACCTGCAGTTACTCAAATGTTATTTCCACAAACAGGAGGCAACGTCCCAGCATGAAATTTGCCAGTCATCAAAATAAAATGTCATGATCCTCAAGATTAATTGAGCCACAGTTGTTAGTTGTCAGCATTTTGTGCATCCTGACTTCTCTGTTTGCGATAAATAATGCACTTTCTTGCCGTGCTCCGTATGACAAGTGAAAATTACCCGAATAACAAAAACGAGGGATGTGACAATATTAAAATAGAAGATCCAGCCCGACAAAAGTACAATAAACTGAAGCTCACAAATTGTGTAAAATTGAAGATAGTGGCGAACATGCATACAAGTAGGTGTACCATAACTTTTATTCTGCCCATACACCTTTGCATATTTAGTTTTTAGTAGGTTTATTTAATGATATAAAACTTGTTTATAATTTTGTGGCTGGACTTCAGCAAATTTTTTGTCACTGGTGAACATTCTATTCATAGAAACATAAGTATGTTAGTCATAAAAACGATTTGCGGTTGAAATGTATAAATCTTGCATATCCAATATTTGCTGACACACACAGGCCCAGCATAATGCCACAGTGCAGATGTGACAATACTCATAAATTTCATAACTAGTCAGTCATGTCAGTTACTGACATGACACACACAACAGTATTTATTCCTGCTATGGAAACAAATTTATCGCAACCTCGTAACTTGCCAAAGTAGGATGAAAGAAAGCATGTACAAACTTTATTTGGTAATGTCAAGTATTTTTTACAGGAAGAAAATTTAATACACAGATAAAAAAGCACCAAGTTATGTCGTGTTGCATCTTCTGCTAACTTACAGTTTGTAGCAATTACGCTATCACATATGAATATCATAATAGGTATTCAAACATTAAAACCTTGTTATTAGTTTTAAATCACATATTCAGAAGTCATTATTTCTCTTATAACAAGTATGAAATAGGCTAAAATTGAAAATACATATTATTTTACAGATACTAGCATTGCAAAGCTTGTAGACGTAAAAACAATGCAACCTTTGAAAATAAAACTAAGGTCGCTAGGGCCTATGCACTGTATTTTGCTCTGAAATATATAACTGTAACGATGGAATATTTTTCCACCAGTGCTACCTGAAAATGTAAATATTTCAGTAGGAAACATTTAATTTACAAATAACTTGCCAAAAACTAGGTTATAACAACATTTTAACTGTGAATTATTTCTTACTAGCTGTGCTAACACAGCTGCTTCCACTGTTTTTATGTCATAACAGAATACAAAATAAATATAATTGATAGAAAATACATAAGTTAAAGTTTCATTTAATCAAGAATGTGATACTATTATGCAAAAGGGCACATTACATTATTACTGGTGGTACCTTGTCTGAAGCCACATGCACACAGTTTCCAAGCACAGGGAATCACTGTTTTATCTGTCCAAGTACTCTCTCAATTAAAACTTTCCCTGACTTGCGTTAAAGTGAACTGTTTCTCGATTCTGTCATAAGGGGGTTTGAATGGGGTAATTAGCCATGGAGAAATCCCATAGCCTGAATCTCCCAACAAAAATGCTGATGCATTAAACTGCGACATCACACTTGTTACTGGACTCCTCCAGATTCTTGCTTGTGGATGCTTTCGGGCCATTCAGCACTGACACTAGTAACTCTTTTGTCAGCATCATATGTCGCCTGAATGTTAATGCTACTATAGCCTTTCCTGTTAACGTATTCATCTCCATATAGTATCAGCTCATAACCTCAACATGGGTACAGTGTATGCACCTGTTAGCATGCTGTAACGAGTTTGCCACAAAACCTTGACATGTACCCAGTTACTGACTGTCCGGCACAATCATTGTGGTTTTATTGCGTTAGACCAATTGCACAGTTTTTGATAGCTGACTGGAGGAGTTATTATACCTGACTTACTGTTGGCGACTTAGCGAAGCTGGTGCTGCAGTCCTTGGATTTAGATAAGGTGGTACTGGGTCAGCTCACTCCGTACTTCAGGTTCCAGGCCGCTGACTCTTGGCTCCAAAACCTAAGATTGGGGATTCCGTACCTAGCTTCGGTCCTGTACACTATACCCCTCAGAACAAGATGGTAGTCAAGGCTTATACGGCCGTGCGGTGGAAAATGAATATAGCGTACCACGGGAGCAGTCAAGACTGCTTATAACCTTAGTGAGGCAGTGCGGTCCAGTTCCGCCTGTTTTTCCTTCCTAGGAGGGGCTAAGGTAAACTGCTGCTTGGCAGCTAGATGAGCGATCTTTTGTTCCCTACGCTGTTGGCCGTGCCTTGTCTTACAAAGCCATAGAGTTTGGTTCATCGCTGAACAATACATGTCATGCACTGTGGACAAGAAACTATATCCAATAATAATGTTGTCCAGTAGCCCCTTGGTAGCACGAGCTCGGTGTGTCTGGTGCTCCCCCACTGTAGCAGGTAGATCAGAGACTTTGAACTGTGTGGGCCACTACTGTTTCTACTGGATGTGATATTCAGCTAAGGTAGGCCGCAATACCCAAGCCAATACCTCCTGCAGCACCTGGGTGCTCAGGTTGGGGATTAACCTGGGCTTGCTGTCTCTCCCTGGTTGAAAATATTCGTAGTGGTTGTAGCTCTGTCTGTTCCTTCCCTCCAGCACCTAAGTGCTCGGGGTAGTAGGAAGCGACAGGCGGCCGTCTAATGTGTATGTTACCAGACTGGAGGACTCCAGAAGGGGTTCCTCAGTCAAAGCTATTTCGGATTTAAAAACGTACCTGGTTTCTTTCAGCAGTGCACAGTGCGAATTTTTCTTAGCGGGCAAAGTAGATATTACTCTAGAAATAAAAGCGTGTGGATAGAGAACAAAGCTGTATTTATTGAGGACTCGATAAACACTGTGACCCGTGCTGTCTCCTACCAAGCAGACAAAGTACTGAAGGTAACCTACGTTAGCCAGGTGTAGGCGACCTGGTTCTAGACTAGAGGGAAAGGTTGAATTAGCAAACCTAATTTATAACTACTTAAAACTGTCTTAATTGTGGGTGCCTGGAAGAGACAAAAAGAAGTAAAAGTTTCTTTGGTATAGTAGCAAGGTGTATTCATGTTCGATGCTTGTCGAAGACTGTTGTCGTCGCAGGGAGTAGCCGCAATGACTCTAGGTTCGCTGGAGGCCCCAGCACTAAGTAGTGCTCAGGGTTTTATCTAGAGAAGAAATGCGAATGACTGCTGGAGCCCTGCCGCACACTGTCTTATATAGTCAGAAGTGTAGGCTGTCGTGGCGGCTGTGGGCAAGGCATATGACATCCTGCCATGAGGCTGGCGTGGGAAGTGAGAACCCTCTTGTCAGCACTCTGCTTCATGGATCTTCTGTGGTGCTCGGCCACGTCCCGAAGTGGCCGACAGCTTGTATGCACTCAGCGTGAGGTGAGGGGGAAGCGGCGTGCTCACTGGTTGCACTACCTTGAAACCACGTGTTCGGCTGCCCGGTAGATTTAAGCAGTGCAAATCTGTATGTTGGTTTGCGGTAACAACTCTCACGTGGGTAAGGGTATACTTGACATGACAAGCGATGAGTCTTAATAGTATTTAATAGTGGTATAAGCGGCACACGTCAGCCTTTGCTCTGTTAATATCTCTTGCTGTGCGTGGGAATTTAATCCAGTTTGCTGATTTTTCAATATAGTTCATCACATTATCCACTGTCTTACTGCTGAACAGTGAATACCAGTATCTTCTGCTATGCCCTGGATCTCCCACAGACTGCAAGAATGCCTCCATCTTTTTTCCTTGGTGACAAGACTCCTCTTGTTTCATCACTTGGTGGTAAAAACCCACTCATTAAGGAATCGACACTCTCACTTTCAAAATGTAATAATTCCCTCCAATTTTCTATTCACCCTCGTTCTGCGTAGTGTTTACATTTACTAACATTCAGAAACATCAGCAGCATAGTTGCATTGGATTAAACGCAGCACGCTCACTAGCTGACTTCAAACATGTCTAGTACTTACTTAACCTCTTTCCGTTGTAACTTAGTTTATTCACACAAAACCAAAGTAAATACTTGACTGTCCAGATATTTTGATATACTATTTGGCCGAGTTAGTAGTAGCTGTTTTATTCACATGGAATCAAGTTTTTACTAACTGGAGTTGAAGTAACTACTTTGTTTTATTCACACTGCCCAATAATGCATCTAAAACATTATGCTATAATTTGCTCCCTGAGGTGCATCTTGTTCAGCCAGAAGAATGTCAGTTCAAATTGCATTTCTGTATGAAACATTTGTCATTTTTCTTTTTAGATGAAATTGGGATTAATGAGGAACCTAATTTCTGGGTTTTGTAATGATTTTATTGGAAAATACAACTTCCCCAGGTAGGTATTACATTATTATGGTTTTTAAGAACATTACGATTGCTAAGGCAGAACTTATTGTGGTTCATCATAATAGCTAATAATGTAGCATTGAGATGTTGTCTCTTCCTTTCGCTCCACCCCTAACCTCACCTGTTCTTTCAATTCACGAGGTAATAATGCTTTAAGAGGGAAATGTGTACATTTGTAAAAACTTGTCAGTTCTTTTATAAACTATGTACATAATAATCTCTGGAATAAAGTACCTATAAAATGCATTTGATTTACTGAAAGTCTGGTATAATTATCATTTTGTGTATATTTATTTTGTTTCAGGAACTTCTGAGGAGATATACTGACATTCAGTGGACAAGTGTATTTTGATGTATTTTGTCAATAAAAAATTTAATTAAGGGTTGTGATGTTTTTTAAAATTGTTTTATGTAATTTTTGTGAATTTTCAGTGTTTTTCCTACAGGACTGTTAAGATTAGAGCTGAGTGTACTAAAGTTGGTTGGTTGGCTGCACCAGTAGAGGATGTGTTACAAATCAGCTGGCAAGCCAGTAACCCATTCAAGCCTGCTGGCAACGTAAATTTTAAAGGATTCCACTTTTTTTATACAGCAACACGACGTAGAGAGTACACCAACTGGCATTCTACGATTATTAAAAAACAGGACATTGGAGCCATCCTAGACGACCCCAGCAGTAAGCTCTTGGTTTTGACGGTGGTGAGGGGACAGTTCTCTGTAGTGCTATGTTTGTCTATATACGTACACCATAAACTTTTAAATCATCCCGTGTCGGCTAGAAGTACTGTTATTCAGGCGGAAATTTGCACATAGTCCCTGTAGACAACTCAATATGTCTAGTGAGAATGTGGGTGGTCAGATAACTCGTTCTTGTGTTATGACTGTATGTGCACTGTTTTGATTTTTTCCATCGTGACTATTCCATACTTAGCAATACTAACCGCATGAATTTTTTTCATGATAAACAAATGTTCCACTTGTGTGCCATAATCGCTTTACAATTGTGATTTCTGCATTTCCTCAAGAGGTATGCAACATTCACTGTTCCTAAATAGAATTTTTGTCAAATGCATAATCATTTTGTGTTACAGCTCTAATCATAAATTCAAAAATAGTTTACGCATTTTTAAGTAAACTGCTTTGCCATCTTAGAAATTTTTTTTTATTTATGCCAGTTGCAGTTTATTTTTTGTACGTGTTCAATGGTGTTTTTAACTACATTCGCCTGTCTTTAGAAAAATTTGTGGTGGGTATTGACGTGTGCTGCTTATTTAACTATTACTTACAGACTACGACTCATTCTAATATGATTTGCCAACCTAAGGAAACTACTCCAAGATGTCTACCAGATGTGATACAGTGGAGGGACATGGATGCTACTTGGTTTTCGTACTGTTTCTGACCTGTGTTCTCTCTACTACGGAGTATTAAAACCAGAGGAAGTGTGTAACTCAACACGTCAAAATAATTTCAAAACCAAATGGACGATTCCTTCACTTAAAACCAAGAGTATTCCAAGCGGCTGCATAGTTCACCCACCCCACTCGCTCCAGAGACGTCGCAGAAGCACGTCACGCCCCCCAGCCCGGTGCCCACCTGTCATTGAGCCATATGTAAGGCTGTGCGCGTATGAGCTCGGGAGTTGTATCCAGTAACTCACCTCAACACTTAGTGTGCTGGGGCTCTACTGATTTCATGGTCCCCTCCAAGAACCTCTAGTTCTTCAACAACCACCAGTGGCTATGGCCACCACCTTCCAGAGGCTTTATGGGCATCATCACCAGGGGGAGCATTGCCTTCCCCAGGTGTTGTTCAGCAAGGGGTGGCAAGTGGTGGTAAATCTCATCCTTCGATTAAGAAAATGTTTAAAAACTCTGATGCCGTCTGGCGAGAGACGAAACGAACGATGACACAATTACTTACTGGTGATGTGGGCACCAGCGGTGCTTCCCAGTCACCGCACTGTTGAGACTCGGGTTCTCAGGGATGCTGTGGGTTCTGTGTGTCCATCTCTCCCGAGTGTACTTACAAACATGTGGGCAATACTAAGCATTTTAACACTTTGAAAAAGACGCACTTGTGGCTAGGACACTGTCACTACAAATGAAAGAAGATGGTTCACTCTAATACCTGTTTCATTTATAACCGTTCGTAGGAATCAAAGTGCCATGAAATTGATACACTCTGTCATGTCTAGCTAACTCCACTTGGGTGCTTCCCAGCCCGCAATTACTCTAGCACACACCTAGATGGATGAGCTCACTGCGGTGTATGAAAACACAATCTTCACAAGGGAAGAGAGTCAACAGCCGCTAGGGTGGACTGACGATTTTCCCTGAACATAGGAAATTATGAATTACAAAATAAAACACTTGATACATAAACATGTGTGATTATTTGGCATCACTAACACAAACTTCTCTGGGCTTGCCCGCCAGCACGTGGGTAGTGTGGTGATGGCCTATATACAAGAGCCGGCTAGGACGGAAGTAGTATCACCTTACATAAATTGCACAAAGACCCTTAATAGCTGATGGGGCACGAGGTGGGTAGTCACAGTAAACAATCACGTGTGTGAAAACAAGTTTATATGGTGCGGATGCCACTGGATAAAAGTTTGTAGTGGACCACATGCTGCAGGTCAAATTGCAATATTTCTTCGTGGGAACTGCAAATTAGATTCCAACAAAATATTCTGGCAGAGAAAATTATTTTCTTTGCGATTACAGTAGTTACAGGCGTGTAGCATGCCTGATGGCGGAAAAAGCAAAAGTTACGTGACTGTGTGGTAAAACACAAAAAGCATCAATCATATGAAAAATTCATTGAACCCTCAAATAAATTATGGCACACATGGTTTTACACAAACACTCAAAGCGCAAGGATGTCGTGGACGTGGACTTGGCGATTAGCCACGTGGTTGTACGTGATGTTGCAGTATAATAATCAAATATGAAAAATACCCTCGAATACATACATAGAATTAAAGCCCTTAAAATTGCATGCAGTAATACAGAAATTACAATGTAACTCCTTTAGCAAAAGTGTATGGTGCCCGATTCAAGTTTCGCAGGTCGCACGACCTCTCGGACATATTTCTCGTCCTTGATTAGTTGAATGCAACAAGGGCGAAATAAATTGATTAAGCGGAAGCATAATGCTAGGGAAATGTCTGGCAAAATGTACGCAAGCAAAGGTTAACTGGTATACTAAAAGTGCTATTGAAATCATCCGTGAAAAAAAAGGTTTTAGTGCGTACGTGACAGTGTCTTATCTAGACAGACTGGCCAGAGGTAAGCGTTGCACAGACCTACAATGTCTGCCTATGGGGTTCACATAGGCGGAAGTGCTATGCACGCAGAGTAAACTTTTATATACTTTGAAAATAAAAGTGGCATAAATAAATTAAATATTGTTTTACATTTAATAATTTTCTGTGTTCTCTCAGGTGTGTCTTAATGATGGCGTTCATGCCGGAATACTAGTGTTCTTAATCTCAGTGCAGCACGCACTTTGAATTTCATAACAAAACTTTTTTAAAGTAACAAACACTGTAAGACAACAAACCCTGAAAATAAAAATACAAGAGAGATTTTACGCTGCAGAATAATCTTTATGTGAAAGTTAAAAAATATTGGCCTCTTTGTACACGTGCATGTACGTGTGACACGTGCGTGGTGAGTGCCACTGGCTGTTAGCCTGGAATCAACTCTTAACTACATTTTGATCAGTTTTACCAAATAAGTTTCATTTATCTGTAAGGATTCTTCTCATTCTATAACTATGCAAGAAGGCGTGTCGGTGACCTTACCTTATCTACAAGGTAGTTTCACATAAGTCGTACTTTTATTTTCGGCGTTAAATGAGGTAGAAGTACCATCATAATGTACTGTAAGGACCCTTTATTGATAAATTAACACTTTATAAATCGTTCGGTATTCCCGTTGAATGCCGAAACTGTGAAAGGTGTGGTTAGGTTTTCTGCCGGTACGCGCGACCGCACAACTGTAGGCTTGGTTAGATATAACGAAAAAAAAAATATATAATGCGTTCTCGTGTGTTTAAAAAAATTTGATTGAAATGTACCCTAGTATGTGGCGAAGTCGTTACACTGCGCAACGAATAGTTACTGCTACCTACAATGTGAGATTGAAAACAGAATCAAAGTGCACTGTTGGCCTTGACAAACCCAAACAGACAGAGGATTCATACGCCAGATGGAAATACGTGGTCTTAAATTTTTATTAGTATTTTCTATATTTGAAATTTTAAAAATTGGCTTTGTGGTATGGTAATCAGTTTCGTAATTTAATTATGAAAACTTGCATCGTACAGTGCGTCATTATTTATCACTTGCTTCACAATGTTTATTTCTTGCGACTTGCTGAATGTGTGTTGGCTAATCTGATGCTATTAAAAGAAAAAACAGTTCTATCTGTTCTTGCTGCGACGCACCCTATTTTGCAAGGGAATAATGTGAACGTGACATGGGAATGCTTTCCAATATTACAAAGGCTTCGATATTACAATAATAAAACATAACCTAAAACCAATGTGGTAGGTCTGAGATTTTAGCTTAAAAGGGAATTCCTTTTAGAAGAGTCCATTATAAATTTTCATTTTGACAACACTGTGCTAGTATTGAGATACTGTCCAATTGCTAGTGCGCATCATTTCAAGGTTGACAGTAACGATGTCGAGTAAGCTATTTGTAATCACTGTGGCGCACGCTTCTCCCGAGGCGTGTTACAAGGCATCTCTAACCTCAAAAAACGCGTAAGTGCACAACACACTCACATCGTCGCTAAAAAAAAAAACTTTGTTCACCCCCAACTTCACCTCCATTGTCTGAGTTACCTCAACCAGATGAAGAGATAGACAACACTAATGAATTTTCCCACCAATATTCAACATGCTTAAGCACACCTGAAAGTGCAGGTAGCAGTTCATATTCCACCTACTGGTAAAGTATGTCGACTCCAAATTCGACTGTACCACGTGTGTATCAGCACCCTACTTTGAGCAAATTCACTGATTTGAAAAGCAAATTTAGGCCTGATGATCCCCGCAGTGTGCAAATTACTCGTCTCATTGCCGACCTCGTATGTCAAGACGACAAACCATTTAGCATTGTCAAAGACAGGTTTCAATAAACTTATTAACCACCCTGAACCGCGGTACACGATGCCATTGAGAAAATGCATATCTAATAAGATAGTCCCTGAATTGCATGTGGAAGTGAGGGGAAAGTAGAGACAAGGCTACGAAAAAGTGAATTTGTGACTGTTACAACTGACACATGGGCATCCACTTCAAATAATGATTACTTGAGCTTGACAATTCATTACCTAGATGAACAGTTTGTACTGAAACATGTCTGCATTGTGGTTGTTCCTTTTCCCGTACCACTTCGAGAATGGGGCCTAGACAATAAAGTGGTGGCAATCGTTCGAGACAATGGGCGAAATATTGTTGCAGGACTGGAATTGTCTCGATATTTGCATGTTCCATGTTTGGCCCACACATTCCAGTTGATAGTAAAAGATGGGTTCTTGAACAGCAACACCATCTCAGTTTTGGTCGCAACATGTAGGAAACTAGTGGAAAATTTTAAACATTCTACTCATGCATCAAAATTTGACCAATTTACCAACACATCGCCTCATACAGGATGAACCTACGAGGTGGAACTCCACCCTCCACATGTTTAAACATCAGCGACTGTACTAGCTGGTGGAGAACTCAAGCTGCCATTTGAGCTTACACAGACCAAATGGACCATGATCGAGGACTGCATTCAGCTCTTCCAAGTTTTTGTTTCTGGTATATCTTTGGTGAGCACAGAATCTGTAACTGACTCTGAAGTGATCCCTCTCGTTCACCTCAGTAGATACGAGGTAGAGAACTCTGCACCACCTGTCTCAAGTCTTCAGGTCATTAGGAATGATTTGATAGCATCACTGAACATGTGGTATGCTAATGTTGAAGATGAGAACATTTATACATTTGCTACATTTTCAGATCCACGTCTGAAAGCAAGTCCATTCAGAAACGAGGGTAAACTAAGTGTGGCCAAGAAAAAGCTAGTCAGAGAAGCTGGGATTACAGACATAGAAAAAACCCTCAAGTCGTCTTCAGAAAAAAAAAAAAAAAAAAAAAAATTTCTGTGAATTTGTTTGAAAGTATACCTTCACTTTGGTCAAAGTATACACAAATTTTCCAAGGACAAGCAGACAAAAGTACTAATTAAAATAGTGCAGCAAGTGAAGTATCATCATATCTGTCAGAGTCTCTCCTGTCTCCAAATGTAACTATCGCAGAATACATGGGGGGAAAAAAAAAAAAAAAAAAAAAAAAACAACACCAACTTCCCAAGATTACAGAAGCTCTCAAAGAAATATCTGTGGGTACCTCCTTCAACAGTAGCACCAGAGAGACTATTTAGTACTGCTGGTAACATAACAGATTAAATCCTGAACGTGTTAAGATTATAGTATTTTTAAATAAAAATTTGTGAAGTTCATTTTTGGTTGAGAGTATGTTTCATGTGCAATATTGTGTCAAATGTAACTTTAAGATTTCTGTTTTAATTTTGCAGACAGATTTGTGTGCAAGATAATGCTCCAGAAACTTTATTTTTCCTAGATTATGCATGATTTTTGTCTGACATCTTACGCTAAAAAAATTTGTCGTTGGTACAAAACCTTGTTCACTTTATAGCAATATGGTCCCAGTGTACTTTTAAATGATGCTTTTGCTACTTTGATGAATTATTGAAAATTGTTTGTAAGATTTCTGCTTTCTACTTGTATTTATAATTTATACAGAAATGGTTTTTATATACATTGATCACTATGTTCTTTTGAAGACCAGTGTGGCCATTGTTTTTTAGAACCAAGAGAGTAAATTTATTTGTGCAATTTCTATGAGTACATATTTATTAATTATTCTTATTTAAATTTACAAGTAACCCAAATTGTTTTGTGATGTGACAATGAGTCTCAATTCCACCTGTTCTTGTTTCGCATTGGTCAACATTTGAATAAACAAGGTGTTACCAAAAATGGTAATAAATGTGAAAGACAGTTTTGGCAAAAATATTGTGATAAAATAAATAAGTTGGTTGCTAACTCATTCTCAAAGTCCTTGAACAAGTATGAGCATTGAATATGCAAGTTTTGTGTCGGCTAGTAGAAGAACGGATATCAGAACCGAGAATCAAATTGAAGAACCGGAAAATTGTGGAACACTCCCATCACTAGTGTGTGTGTGTGTGAGTGAGTGTGTGTGTAATGACCCCGCAGTCGATGAGACACTAATTCCTACATACATCCTACATTGACCTACCGTTGTTCCCCCTCCCTCCAAAACCCCTCGAGAGACTTTAACATCTTATGAAATCACCAGCGACCAGAAGCTTTCGTCGAAGACGTCGGCCATTATTTAACACTTAAGTTGCAGATCCTCCTTGGTCGACTACCACCACTACTTGCTGGTAGTGGCCCCTATAAGCTTTGTAGACAACCCGATAGGCTTATTTTAGTAGTATCTACTGTAGCCTCCACCTGTTAAATTTGTGTAGCATCTCTTACATATATGCTATTCTTGGTTATAGTACGAGTCACCTGTATTTATTACAACCAATACTAGTTCTGTCACCTTATCCGATAGTCCTCTGTCCTAGAGGTAAAACATTTCTTCCTATGAAATCTGAGTTCAGAGCTGGCAGAAGCATTTGCCTGGGTCTGGAGGCCCTACCCTTGTGGACTACACCCATCGGTGGCAGGAAGGTGGTATTACGGCCCACTGCCCCAGGTTCGAGTACTAATAGTCGAACCATACTAGGACAGGCAGTGGGTACCATCCAGTGGTTCGGACTCTAGTCACCGGACGTGACACCAGGCGGGGGATCGCCAACTACAATTTCGGCTGCTGCGAAAGCAGCCAGTGGAATCGCCAGCACCTTATAGACTACAACTGCAGCTGCACAACCAAAGAGACTAGGAAGACGACAGAGATCAACCGGCTATCCTATGGCACCTCTTCTGCTCTGCAGAAACCAACCACTCAGAATGCTGGTGAGTCAGCATTGCCCAAGAGGGAAAGTATTCCGGTTCGCCATATTGCCAGACCGATTGAATCGGATTTTATACCTAGCAGACAGTCAATGCTGTCATCATTAGTGTCCAGTCAAAGGTATAATTAACTCACCTAGGACAGTGCGCGACAGATCTAACGCCATCCCAAAAGACACTTGTGCAAAGACCGTTAAGCGACAGGCCGATATTTTGAGTGTCTTAAATAATTGATGTGTGCATGCCCCCTACCCTAGCCTGTTTGTCAGGCCGACCGCTCCTACACAGTGCAGCACACACCTGCACACTACGATTGATCACCGTGGTGTTGTGTAGTGTAGTGTGACGCGAGGAGTGTAAGTTCAGCAAGGGTAAGCTCGGGAAGGCTTTGCAGTGGCTCGCACGTTTCCACTGGCCGAATGTCAATAGACTCCTCCAGCGGAGAGATACACATAGAGTACCAAAGTTTTCTTGCTTTTCTGGGTGCCCTGTTTCCTGCTGCTTGTAATCGTGTGACACAAGCTGCATGCGGGACACACATGTTTTTCCCGTATGCTGCCTACTTAAGGCTAAAAAATGGCTCTGAAAAAGTTTTTGAAAGTTTGCTGTTGGCATTTGAAAAATATTCTTAATGATTGCAGCACAACAGTATTGAAATTTTTTTGCAAAATGCTCCTAGAAAGGGCTACAAAATTTTGTTTTCTTTCTGCAAAAGAAAATTGTTAAATTTTTTAATGTTTCAAAACAGTTTAAGTTTAGGAAATAATTAAATTAAATTTGGATTGATTTTGAAAATAGACTTGTAATGCTTGTAAATACCATCGTAATTTGCCTGTAGTGATGTCTGATGGGCCAATGACTGCATACGTTTTTATTGCTGTTTGTGTAACTCTTGATAAACGACACGTGAGTTTGTTTACAAAAACCAATCGCACTTATGTGGGCAGATATGCCGTGCTGTTGACTTTCTGATGTGCAGTTTTGAATACATGTACACTTTGACATTCAATATTGCCCTTTTTACACCTGCAGTGCCAAGTAGGTGTGTCTGATTTGCATTTGTTATAGCTTACAGTTGTTCTCTTATGCATCAAGTGTCGCATACTACTAAAAATAAGGGGTAGGCCTTAGGTTGTAATTATGTGAAATGCATCCTGAGCGTGAAGTCTTGGTATGTTACGTCGGGAAATAAAAGAACTAAAAGGTTCTCGAATTACATTAATTATGGATATGAAGAAAAATGAAATCTACATTATATTGCCGAGGGGCGTATGCGGAGCTTACCGTCTGCCCTGTCAGTTGTCTCGAGTGCTTAAGTCTGAGTAACGACTTGGCATCGGTTTCGCCGCACATTCAGCGAATCCAGCGCCAAAATGAAAACAAAAAGAAAAAAAACTGAACTTAATGATGAACATGATAAGTGAAATTGACATACATGATTAATATTGCTATACTAAAACACATTGGAGAAATACTCGTGAATGCCGGAGCCCCAGATATGGCTGAGAATGTGACATCACGAGAATGTCACCACGCTTGAAGGGTGATATTAAATGAAATTAAGTTTCAGGTGGCTGATTCTCGACAGATGATTACATGTACATTCTTATAATTAACATTTTTGAATTTGTGCACGTCGTTATGTAATTAATTTCAGGAATGTGTATGGATGTGACGACACACCGATTTCGTAACTAAGGACTGCGCTACACCCTTTTTTCTATGGAATGTTATCGACTCTCTGTGCTGGAGTGGGTTGTTTCCTTAGTAAGTTATGGTGCAATCACCGTTAATTATGCCTAAAATGCTCCTATTCATTAATGCTGCTAGGGAACCGTTTGCCATTCCACACCTCCTGTGGCTCCTCCTCTGCCTTTCCTTCTGCAGCCCTACTTGCATTCTGCCTAACTCTTCCTCTCTACTCAGCTTTTCCTCCTGTGGACTGGCTTTCATTTTCCTTAGCACCCCCTTTACATCTTCCAACTCCTCCTCTAACTTATCCACCCTCATTTCTACTCTACTCTTACCCATCTCATTCCTGACCTTTTCCTACATCCTCTCAATCCTATGCATCATTTCCCTCTCTTTCCTGCTTATCAAATCTACCATCTCCCCTTTCCACCTCTCCTCAGCCCGTTCCATTGGCACTGGCACACCCTCTACAAAGCTTCTCCTCAGCATATCCCTAATGCAGTTTCCACCTTCTCCACTTATTTGCGTTTCCTTCTCTACCCACAATTGGTTTCCTACCACTGCCAATAAACCCTTTCCCTCAGCACATTCCTAACACTTCCACTGATGTTCCTGTAGTGATTCCAGTTCCTCCTCCCTGATCCCTATACAGCCAACATGGTACCAGCTGCCACACTGGTCGCACTGCACACCACTATCTAACCTTCTCCACACCTTTCCACAGCCCCTACACTTACACCTCCCTACCATTTTTTTTCACCCTTTCTTAAAAAAAAAAATGGTTATCTAACTTAAAACTAAAACTACTCTCCCTTATAACATACACCAAATATCTACGTATACACACACTTTATTAACTAGCCTAACTTACACCGTACACACTTTACACTCGTACAAGGCCTCTGCCTCGTGCACACAATGGGACACTACTCCCTCCTTATAACTAATTACCACATAAAACACTAACCCTAGCTCTTAAAACTCTAATTATACCTCAAACTACTACTCCACATATATTTAAACCAATTGCTAGAACTAATCACATGCCAAAACAGCTTTAAATACGGACCAACACAATCTGTAGTCTGTCTGTGGCGGCCATCTTAGTATGTTATAAATTGACCTAATTATTTTATTCGGTAATTTTATTTCATTACATTATTATTTGTTAGTTGATAGCGGTTTCTTATTATTGTGATCGGTTCTTCGATAAACAGAAATCATCTATAGACTATTTCGTGAACGAGAGAAATTTACATACGTTATGTTGGAGTGCTTGCATAAACGCGTGGTGTGCAGTCCGCAGCGGTTGACGCGTGTATAGATTATCAGGAACTTTAAAATAGGTTAGTTTCAAGTGGTCGTGGCTTTTGTTCTTTGATGCGTTACGTATATATCGCATAAAATGGGTTCTGAAAGTAATTTGGAAGGTCTTTTTTTGACAATTGGTTTGAGTGCTCAAAAAGCTAAAGAAACTGTAACGAACAGTTTGTTGTCACAACAACTGAAGTTAATCATCGAAGAAGCAAATAAATGCGGCGCCGCTTCGGAAGAAAATGGAAACTTGCTTTATTATCTGGCAACCAAAATGTCACCTCAGATTTGCAATCGTTCACCACTTATTGTAAGTTACGTGACGTCTAAAAAGTTGGATTCCACACAAAGACTTGATGCTGCTATTGCATATGCTATGGGGCATATGAAGGGAGAATTTGTGGTCGAAGATTTTGAGGAGGCTTGCGGAATTGGAATAAATGTAAGTCCAGAAGAAATAGAAAAAGTAGTTGAAGACGTTATTAAGAAATATAAAGATGAACTGTTGGAAAGGAGGTATCGTTTTAACACCGGACTGATCATGCAAGATGTGAGAACTAAACTGAAGTGGGCAAATGGTAAAGCTGTTAAAAGTGAAGTGGACTTGCAAGTTTGGGATTTATTAGGACCTAAAACTGAAGCAGACAAGGCGCCAAAACAGGAGAAGAAAGTGAAACCTATGAAAGATGACAAAGTGAAAAACAAAAATGTGCCTGAAGTTGTTGCGGTGAATGGAACTGATAGCTGTTTGCCTGATTTAACAATCAGTGATATGCTGAAAACAAAAACACACTTCCATAAGCCTGGTGAAAACTACAAGACTGATGGCTATATTATCACTGAAAATACCATGAAACTACTTGAAGAACATGTGAAGATAACCGGAGGAAGTGTGCTCACTAGATTCCCCCCTGAGCCCAATGGAATTTTGCATATTGGGCATGCCAAGGCCATCAATATAAACTTTGGTTATGCGGGTGCTTATGATGGTTTGTGCATATTGAGGTATGATGACACAAATCCAGAGAAGGAAGAGGAAAAATTCTTTGTTGCAATCAAGGACATAGTAGAGTGGTTGGGGTACAGGCCGTACAAAGTAACTCATTCATCAGATTACTTTGACCAGCTGTACGAGTGGGCTGTCAAATTGATTAAGAAAGGACTGATGTACGTGTGCCACCAAACAGCTGATGAGATGAAAGGGTTTAATCCACCACCTTCTCCATGGCGTGACAGGCCGATTTCAGAGAACCTGCATCTGTTTGAAGACATGAAGAATGGTAAAATAGATGAGGGTGCAGCGACGCTGCGAATGAAGCATGTCCTGGAAGAAGGAAAACAGGATCCTGTGGCATACCGCATCAAGTTTCTCCCCCACCACCGAACTGGTGACAAGTGGTGCATATACCCTACATATGACTACACCCACTGCTTGTGCGACTCCATAGAACACATCACCCACTCAATGTGCACAAAGGAGTTTCAGTCTCGCCGCTCTTCGTACTACTGGCTGTGCAATGCTTTGGACATATACTGTCCGGTGCAGTGGGAGTATGGCCGTCTGAACATGAACTATACTGTAGTCTCCAAAAGGAAGATTGCCAAGCTGATAACTGAAGGTGTCGTTAAAGATTGGGATGACCCGCGGCTGTTTACATTAACTGCCTTGAGACGACGTGGATTCCCAGCAGATGCAATCAATACCTTCTGTGCACAGGTTTGATGTTTCAGTTGTGTGTTTTGTAAAATATGTGTGTTGTTTAGTCCAATTGTTATAATGCTTTTAATTTTACAGAACAGCTGAGTATTTCAATATGGCATAATGTTTGCTTATCTATGCAGGACTGAAGTAAGTAGGCCTACCTATTTGTACTTCTTTCGAGTGTATTTTAGTCCCATGGTAAGCAAATCTACGTACGTTTAGTCATCTCTGATTGGTTCACCTGTAATTGTTTAGAATCATGGCTTCTCTGAAAAAATGGGGAAATATCCCGGTAATACTTAAGAATAGGGCCTTTTTCGAAAATCGGAAAATTTTACCTGGATATGTTGGATATGATTATTGTAATCGTAATTACTAGGGATTTTGGAGGGGCATCAAGTAGTTTTCTGTAAAAAATATAAAATGTGATAGGGAGGAGGGTGATCAAGATTGCTGCATTTATGCTATAAAATATGTTATGGCGCTGAATCTTTTTACACATAAGAATACCGTTTGTAACGAATATTTAATGTGTAAAATGTCATTTACGTGGTATATTTATAGCATGGTGCTGAGGTTGATACAGGGAAACAATACAGGTGTGGAGCAGTGTCGGAACATTAATTCTGGTAAATTACTCAAGGCTTACCTGGTCTATAGTGACAAGAGGATAATACGTATTATTAGTAGAATAAATATATCATATATGATACACAGCCTCGTTCATAGATGGTGCTTATCTTAGGAGGCGATGCATACAGCCATTTTAATCTTAAGAACATGGGGGTATACACTTATTTTCAATACACTGCTGTTGACGTTAGATGGATAGTGGGAAATTGCCGGATGTTGGTTTGCACCGGTCCTGTCTGAGGCTTCGGATTTACGAGTGATATAACAAGTGTTTTATTGCAATTCATGTTGTTTGAAGTGTTAAATCTAATAATTGTGGTAATTCTTAAGAATAGGGGCTTCTCGGGAAAAAAAAAATCTCTTAAAGTGGTATAATTCCACTCTACTAATTACACAGAACACAAATTTACTAGCAGCATCAACATTTTACCAATAGAAACTCCAAAAACGATAGTGGGGAGGGCTGTGAAGATCAGGGAAATTGTTGGGTAAAATGGGTTAGAAATATGTAAATAATGTAATATTTATTCATGAAAAGACATTAAATTGCAAACAAAATTAAACCAAACTTTAACTAAATAGACAATATTACCAATACTAGCTACAAATACAATAGTGGAGAGGGTTATGAAGATCAGGGAAATTGTGTGGTTAAAAAATAAAAAAGTACATTTTCATTAGGAAACTTGACCCCTCAATTTCCCTGAATGCAACAAAATATATTATCAGCAAAATAATGTTTGTATACATTCAACGGCCAGAAGTATTAAATGTCTTATTTCCATAACTTTTAAGTTAAAGCATCATAAGCAAATAATTTTTACTTCTAATTCTCATAGAGACCTTCAGATCTAGCTCTCAGAATAAATTTCAGTAAGCAATTCTAGATTTTTCTGCTTCAAGCAATTACGTTTGTCACTGAGAATGTTATTGTAGTTCAAGAAAAACCTCTCGCAGTTTACATTGGCCCATGGCAATCATATAGACTGCAAAGCATAGCGAGCAAAGTCAGAATTATTGACTGATACAGCCATAAGAAGCGAAACAATGTCAACACTTTCACATTCACCCAATTTTTTCATCACCAAAAATTGAAGTTCTTTGTATATCTGAAGTACAGTATAACACTTTCACTCAGCTTCGAAAACAAAAAAAATTTTTGTAATATTTTGCTCAGATTGGGAGTTATGCTTGTCAGCACAATTTCTGAAGGGTTGAAAACATTTAAGTGTTCATAAAAATGATGAGCGGGATCACTTGCCTTCAGTGAAAGAAGTTTTGTGTGAGAATGAGAAGCAGCGTTTGTCAAAGCTGATGTGATTTTTGCTTTGGCAACAGCTTTCTCGCAAGCATTCAGACAGGCCTTGGTTTCTTGTGGAAAGCTTCCAGTTGTAGTAAGCTGAAGAAGCTGCTCTACTCTACGAAGTTCACCAGTGAGTAAGTGACTGCATCAGTAAGACAGACCTTTCAACTTTTTTATCAGTTCAGTTGCATCCATACAAGATTCTTGAACAAAAACTGCTTGAATCTTCACACACACTGAATTTTTTCTACTGATGCACTTGCGAGTTAGCACACATATTCATACCATAATGACCCTCTCGTAAGCACTGGCATGGAAAAGAGAGGAATGTCTTTGTCTGCATATCTTTCGTCAAGAAACTGTCTAAACAAGTGTTTCCTCTTGTGTGGGTTCAAGAACGCTGATTTGACTTTTGCGATTGCATTCTGAAGTTCAGGCTCATTTATGACTAAATTGAGCTTATGTGCCCAGCATTGTACAACTAGTACATGATCAGCCATGGTGTTTTTCAAAGTGTCAAAAACATTTCACCATGCATTTAGCAGAGTCTGAAACTAAGACACTATCAAAGTCAACATTGTATGTCTTCAAGGTATCCAAAATAGCCCTGGAACAATTCTCAGCATTTGCAGTTTCCAGAGCATGGGCATCTCAAACAAAAACATCAATCTTGTCAATGATCTTGAAAAGAACAACAAAAATTTAGCCACCTCTAGAGTCAGTCGGTTCATCACAAAGTACAGCCACATGTTTTCCTCTCACTTTCTCCCTTAGACTATTCTCCCGTTCTTGTTTCACTGTTGGAAAGTGCTTTTCTTTCAAGACTTTGACACATGGAATGTCACCAGCACTGCAATAAAATATGAAATCCTGTGTGCAGCATGTCCTCAAAACTGATTTAAAACATGGCACATTATTTTCAGCAGCATTATTCATTAAAATACATAAATATGTTTTTAAATCCCTTCAAAAAATAATAAATGAACCTGTTATTCAATGACTTAATTAAAAATTGTGTCAATATTTCTTAGGATGCCAATTTGGTGTGCAAGTCAAATACTTTTAATATCAAAATTTAAAAAATAGGCCTATGTATAATTTTTTTATGTTATTTTACGAAAACTTGAATTACTAAACAAAAAAACTGTTGAGAATTAGGAAGCAATTCTGCACATTATTATTAGGCTAAACCAGAAAATAGGGAAAGTGTTAGGATATAAAACTAACCTTCAACCTTGTGCATGAATGCTTTCATGTGGTCATTTTATAATTTGTACAGAGGTATGTTTGCTTTCAAAAAGGTTTCAGTCACTCGTTTCCCCGAGGTATTCTGGTTTTTTTTTTTTTTTTCCCAACGCTGCTGACGTACAAAGCGACTGAAGTCTGTAGTTTTAACTCGTGATACTCTTTCGGCAGCCACATGCTTTGCTGATTTTAGATGCTTGTCAACCGAATCTTTGCGTTCCTATGCAACTTGGCAATTACAAAATTTGCACATTACCGTACGGCTATCGGTGCTACAAAAACAATTTTTTCTGGTACTGAAGTGCCCTATCTCTGGCACTCAATTTATTATTTGACATCTTAAAAACATGTCTACAATCTCAACCACAAAAACCGGAGGACAAATAGAAATACTTTAGATAATAACTTTGCTTTAACACACATTTATAAATCCAATAAATAATAATTTTCAAAAACATATTTAAAAAAAGCTATATTGGCTCTGCTGTGTGTAACCAACGTATTTTTTCTATCATGTGAGCCAAAGATGTGACAACAGCAGTAGAAGACAACAAGAGTTCACAGATGTGCGAAGCAAAAGCAAACAACTAACACAATCTCTTTCTTTACTTACGCATCAAAGCGTACACTAGGTTACTCTAGTCACCACTAATGCTGCCATTTATTTTCTAGTATTACTACAGATGGCAGATTTCAGCACGCACTCGCTTCATCTCCATTAATCTCATTAATCTTTGGTTGTTTTATTCATTGTTTGTTTAGTATGTATGTGAATTTTTTCTATGTTTGTAGCTACAGTATAGTTGATTTGCGATGATGAGTGAATATATAAAAGAAATATATGACTGGAGGCGTAATATAGCTCTAGGTAGTTAATGAATAAAGAGTTCAAATTTTTGCGGCTATAAATAATTTCATTACAGTTTTAGTGATGAAAAAGATTAAATTTTGTGCGAATTTGCAAAAAAATTCATATCCCTACTAATTACACAGAGTATGAATTTACCGGGGGCGACAAAATATCAATACAAACCACAAAAATGATATTGGGCAGGGCTATGAAGTCCAGCGAAATTGCGGGATAAAATGTCCGAAAAATATGTAGGCTATCATATTATTTTATCACAACAATATGTTAAATTGCAAAAGGACCTGTCCAAACAATACCTATATACACTATATTACCAATACACACTCGCAATTTTATCTTTTACTCGTAAATCCAAGCAAGTATTTGTCAGTGCAAGGGGGCTATGCTTTAATTTCATATATTATCACAGTAACATGTGGGTGTGTATATGTATTGGTTTTGGTTATATTGTGAATTTAGATATTGTTCGGTTAGGTCTTTTTGCAATTTAACGTGTTTTCGTGATAAAATATTACGTGGATTCCATTTGACGACACTACATACACTCAATCATGCACAAATGTTATAATTTAACTTTTCCCACATATATAATAGCACAGAAACACTCGTGATTTTGCACAATTATTACATTTAACACATCAAATGAAATGAATTGCAATAAAACACATGTACAAGCATTCTGACATAGCAAACCTCATACCTGTAAAAAATCAGATTCTACACTACCATTCGGGTCCCACAATCCAACTGTGATGTAAACCAATGTCAATGCACTTTTGATTCAAAACAATGGTACACTGGCACAAAACTATGGTACATTTGCACACTAGGACTACCTCGTCATAGTACACAAGGTCAGATTAAGGTACAAGTAGGCGTACCATGGAAATGGTACGTCTAACATCACAACCTGGCTCTCGGCGTAAACAAAGTGAGCAAACCACTCATATTTTTAACTATTTTATTTTCTACGTTGTACTTAATGTATCATCACACCTCCGTAAATATCAAACAGATAAGCCATACACAACCCATATAAATTTATTTTGTTGGTCCATGTCTCCTTCAAAACAGGCCCTATTTTTAACAATTACCAGGCTTTTTTTTACTTGGTGATACCAGTGATTTGTTTATACGCATTGACGCAAGATGTCTTTTTCAACAATGAATAATCAAGTTCTACTCATCAGTGCATGCCTATACCACTTGATTCTTGATAGTTTAATTGTTGCCACGCATCACGAGACGTCAAAATTGTACTGTCTACCCAAGTCATAGGATGGACGCTCCATGCCAGATTGTACTGTTCACTGGCCAAGACGCCAAGACTATGCTTCGAAGATCATCCAAGTACTTTAACGTGCTGCCAGATAGCCCCACTAGTATGATCTGCAAGCCATACTCCTGGATCCAACGCCGACCACTGACGTCACACCAAGAGGATTTATATCACGTCTACCCCCTCTCCACTTCAAGCAGCTAGAGTATAAATATGAGGGTGAGTGCCCCATCTCTCTTGAGCCTTCACCGTGCTCTTTAGTGCCGAAGGTCCCAATGGAACCACCAACTCTTCTGGTCTTCACCACACTCGTGGTGCCAAAGACATCTATTGCTGTATCAGTCCTGACTATTCGTCGAATAAGTCATTAAACTCGTTGACACTGCCGGCCCCTTCAGGGCAACATAATAGAGTAGTCCAATTCAAGTTATTTTTATAATGCTCGTCTACTTACCCTTGTTGGCCTAGGAACAGGTCACCTTCACCTGTCTCGCGTAAGGTTAAGCTTCTGTAAGCTCCTGCTGGTAGGAGGTGGTATTACACCACCACTGTTTATTTCTGTCATTGGAATAAACTAAGTTTTATTCACTTATGGCTATCTATCCTGTAACAATAGTACCTTTCCCCATAAACATCAGCCCCACCAGAGGGACAGCAGGTGACTGGGAAATTTGCTATAACCGCTGCACATGTTAAGTATAATACCCACATGCACCTTGGATGGCCACCCCTTCTGTGCATCATGGTTCCCAGAACGGTAGAGCCCAGACACTAGGTACTCTCTCTGAGTCAGCTTGTCGACTTGGTGCTTGCTCTCTCCATCGCACTTCTGGTGCCGTAGGGGGCATTCCCTGTGTTGGGAAGACAGGTTCACCTATATATTGAGACTGTCAGTCAGTGTAACCTAACTCACCATATCCACCATGCTTCTGGTGCTGGATACGGGGATAGGGATACTGCATTGGGTGAATGGAGGCGGTGCGTGGTTCAACATCTGAGTAGGACCACAGCATCACCTGCTCCACTTTCACAAGGTTCGATAGTAGTGTTTTCTATCTCAGGCCTCATGCCGTATTCCTATCGCAGTGATATCTGTAAGAGGGTAAAGTGGGCTGAGACAATTTCTAAATACCAGCCAGAGCCTAGCCCTATCCCCACCAGACTCTAGCACCCAAGTACTTGGCAGGAACAAGCAGCAGCCCTCTGCCAGAGACTTACCACGCCCGACTACGAAGTACGCCTCTTTGAGTCACCCACCCAGCTTGCTGGCGACACAAACCCAGTAGTCTCATTCTACTTGAGCGGACAAGACAGGTCACTCGGCCTTGATAATCTGTTGTTTTGGGGAATGCCGTATCCTCAGTCTACATCTGTGGCAAACAGAACCAACGAGCACTTGCGCAGTCACACACTAGACACAGAAGCTCACCCCAGCGTAGCATGGGCAGAAACCTCGCAAGCTCAACTCATTAAGCGTCGCCCAGGTATACTAGTCAACGGAATCCCACCAAAGCACAAAATTGTCCTGGCCACACCAAATTTTGTGCCCTGTAGAAAGGTCACACTGCCAGTTTTATATTCTGGACACGCTCCAGTACCTCGCAAGGACTAGAGTGTAAGCCTTCCCCGGGTGATTTTGACCTAGCATCCACCAAAAGCACTAGGCGTTGTGACGTGCCTTCAGCAACCACAGGACATCACACGTCAGCGTGATTTAAGTAATGATGTAAGCATCATGGATCGTGGTAGTGGTTGGTAATAAAGGAAAAAAAGAGAATGAGTGGTTGGAATCAGAAACAGCCCGAAGCATGTTGGAAATGCACGAAGAGGGAGGAAAAGAACTATCGTGGCTGTAACTGTCAGAAATGAAACTATGATCGGTTAGTGTCGCGAGATGTAAAATGGATATGTATACTTGTGACTGAATTTGAAGTATAGCGAGAAAATAGATAACGGAAGTAGAAAATGCAGTGATATATAGTAAATACAGTAAATGGTAATGGCAAGTGAATTGAAGGGCTGTACAGTGAGTGTGGAGTATTGATTTAAAACAAAAAATACGTGGTGGCCTCCATATGATGGTGCATTCAATGCCAAATAATGAAGATGAGAGTGCAACATTAATGGTGGCTAGAAATGGATACTTTCGGTAAAGTGAAGTGTGCAGATATTTAAATGAGAATATGTGTGCAAGTAAGTAAAGTTCTGTCAGAAGTGTGAAGTGGTTAGAATGTTGTAAGGTGATTGATTACAAATGGGGCAGTAAGTGCTATAATTGTTTTAAATTAATAATCGGATAATAGTGTATGGTATCTTATATTATTTTGGGGGGGTGTAGTAAATGTTGTTAGGTACATGCTGTTTATGGTAAAGTGAGCACTTTTGAGGCCTGGTTAATTTTCCTTTCAGCCATTTTTTATCTTTTAACGGCCTTTTTTTTAAATTTATATATTTTTAAATTTTGTGATATAAGCAATAAACACAGTGTGTATATTCCTCCCCATTCGGAACTCCTAGAGCCAAAATAAAAAATTATATTGATTATTATTCCAAATAAGAGGGCTTTCAAAAGTGCTCACTTTACAGTGAATAGTCTATAATGTTAGATTAGTGTTCTGTAGTTGCAATGAGTCATGGCAAATTTTATTCACTAATTAAATTGCACTGGATGGTATTGTGTAATGATGTGTAGTCTAATGAAATGTATTGTAGTTAGGTAATGTTAGGTTTTATGTTCTGTGGTGACATGAACATTTTCCAGTTTTATATAACAATCAGATTGCAGACGATGATCTGATATGTTTCATAGGGTGTAATAAACTGTGTTTTAGATATGTAGTGCTTTGCAAGATTATGTGCAGGAACATGCACTTGGTTGCAGTTATAGTTGTTACTGTGTGTTTGATTACTGTCATCCCATGTAAATGATGTTCAAGTGTAACCACCTCACACTTAAAAATACTGTTCAAGTGAAGCTAGATACTATGTGCAGACAAGAGTCCTCAGCACCTACAGTGGAATAAATCATCAAAACAGTGATTGAAGACATGCTGTCAGTTAACGATGACTTCACGTAATGAGCAATACATTCACATAAGCCGGCTACACCTTGACTAACGTGTTCCAAGGAAACCTATTACATTAATTTCACATAACGTTCACATTATGGAAAGGCTTGTCAATGTCTAGCTTTTGCATGATACATGACTCTGTATCTTGTGATCTCGCGGGCCAATTACAGTAGGGACGTGCTTATGTTATCTTTGTTTTTCATGTTTTTTTTTCTCGCAATGTCACTTGCTCACATTTTAAATTTATGTACCACATATATAACTTTCTCACAGGAATGAGGATGAAAGTGTAATAGAAGTTCGGCTAAAATTATGTATTTTTTTTATCTGTAAAAATTTAGGGAGCTTTACATTTCCATAGTTTTAACCATGTTTCTCAGAGGTGTAAAAATGTATGCATGAAATACACAATGTTTACCATTAAGTTCGGAATTTTTAGTAGGCTTATTTCATCAAACAAGATTTTAATTTTCTCTGCAGTTAGAAGTTTATCACATTTAATTTATTCCATGTACACAAAAACAGGTCTACATCTCCCAGAGACATTTTGTTCTTGATGGTATGACAATGTCCTAGTTATCAAAGTTTTTAGAATGTCATACTAATGTCATGCTAACTGTTCTTGCCACTGTAAGATCCCAATATTACCGATTTATTTCCAATTTTTTTTGTAAATATTACAGTGATCATTTTCTGTTTACATCACAAAAGTGTTATGGTTGTTGACAGTAATGTTTCTTTCTGAATAATATTTATTCCATTTTTGATGTCATGTTGAAAGGTTAACAAAAGCCCTCTGTTTTTTAAATAATTTCATGAATAATTACTGTGGCATTTAAATGGAATTCTGGTACTTATAAAATTTCAGTGTGTTCTCTATCTTCGTTTAGGCTAGCTTGGTTAACCTTGGAACTGAATTGAAAAGAACAATGTGTGAATTTTTATCGTTTCTACGTGACCTCTTTGCAGATATATGCTGTTAGTGAATGGGTAGGCATATGAGAATTGAGTCATCTGGCGACGTCAAAGGGGAAAATACGTAGTGTGAATTTCCGTTTTCTTGCTGGGACATGATTGGTTAGATCCCTGGAAGAGGACTCTCCTAGTAACCATGGGACAGACACCATTCTGCATAATCTTAACTGCTGAACTTAAGATTTCGTCTTATGTAAAACGTAGCCGTATTGTTTTTGTGCTGGCTATTGACCCTTAACAACAGTAAAATTGTGTTGAAGATTTGCTTGAAGCTACGTTTATTTTAAGTTGGATAAGAAATTGTTTTACAAAATATGAACCTGTTAGCTAAAGACTACGTAAAATGTCACTCAGAAAACATCCAGAGGCCCGTGAAATAAGAGTGCAGAAGCCGCAAGCTAGCCAAACCTTTACTAAATTTAGAAGATTAATTTTGAAACTCCAGGAAAGACTATTCAAATCACTTAGCATTTTAACAGCAATATTCAATCTGAAAAGCAGCAAAACATATCCCCTACATTTTTATTCAATATACAAAGGTTACGTGCTTACGTGAAGCATCATAATATACTACCCGTAAAGACCACGTCTTAACATACACACATAAGTGTACTATGATGCGCGTTACGTGTAACGTGAAGTCATCGTAATTACGGCCCAACAACTCTTCGCCACTTCCTAATCATTTGAATCCTCAATAATAATTATTTTTTTGCTCACTGTTCTTAAGAAAGAGCTGGATATGAAAATATGGCAACGCTGTAAAGGAAACTATTTGCAGGGAAACTTTCTGTCTATGTAACACACGTTTAGATGAAATGTTATACCGCAGCACGTGCATGACCCTAACACAGTGCTTCGGCACAGTGGTAAACTATTTGCAGCGATTCAGATAATTGATTATATTAACAAGTGTTAGATAATGCCAAAGTTGGCCAAGTATGGCGTCCATCTCTTCACCTTAAATCCATCTATGTAAGAACTTGTAAAGAAACCCAATTTACATTTACATGCATTATACATTTTAATTTTAAAAAGTTCCCACCATATACTTTAAATTTTTTATTTTTAATGTGCAATAAACATTTCAGTGTTTTTAAGTTCATCATATTCCAAGCTCTGAAACTTTTCTTTATCACTCAAAGTACCTAACAAATCAAAATTTTTTCCTTAGGTGTGTACATAAGTAGTTTTGTAATTCATATTTGTTTAGATTTTTAAAGTTGGTCCCACTTGGTGTTTTTGTCCTGAGCCACATTTTTTTTTTCTCCAAAATTTTGCGTTTTTGGGAATTCTTTTACAGTGTAGGACTGAGAGTAACAAGATGATTTCTCTTCCACACAAAGAAACTATAGTCCATTCCCGATTGGAAACGACTTATGAAAATCGACCTTTGAAAAAACACTCTAGGCAAAACATGTCAACCTGTTTTTTTAATAACCTGTATTCCACAAATATATACCACTGGGGTTAACTTTAGAATTACTGTAGTATTGAATAAATGAAATTTTACCTTAATATCTTCTATAACTTGTCATATTTATTTCTTTTTAAATATGAACTAACAACAGCGAGAGCAGCGACGTATTTGCAACGGCCGTAAGAAATAGTTCACAGTTAAAATATTATTTTAACCTAGTATTTTAGTATACTATTTGTAAATTAAACGGTGGCTATTGAAATATTTAAATATTTAGGTAGCCCCGATGGCAACATCTCATTTTTATAGTTTAAAATAACCGGAAAATATTGTGAGTAGGCCGTAATGTTACAGTGTTGTTTTATCGAGCGAGAGCAATTTTGAAGCAACTGTCTGCTGAGCTATCTTTGTCACTCTATCTGTCTTTGTCTCTATCACACTCAGGAAGTTTCACTTCACTAGTAAGCTAGAATATTATACATGTTATCCATTGTAGCATATTTCATACTTATTACAGCAAAATAATTTTTGAATTGGTAATTTACAACTGAAAAGAGATGTTAATGTTTGAGTACTTATTTTAATATATGTAGATATGATGGCAGGACAGAAACAAAGTGAAGTTGGCAGATGTAGAGCCGCGACATGGCGTGTTGCCGTTTTACCAAATGAAGCTGAAATTATACTTACTCCAAAAAATTCTTCAAATTACCACATCGCGTTTATAGACATTGTGTTTTTTAAACCTACCTAAGTAAGTTATGATGTGATAAATCTGCATTTCCGCAGCAGTAATAAATATACTGTGATGTGTGTTTCGTTAATTATTGCGTCTGTGAAATGACGTGCCTTTGTGCATCGTGGTCGATATGCTGGCCTTGTGTGTGCGTGATTTCAAATATTTGATCAGCACTATTTATATGTTTTAAATGTAAACTGTTTTTATGACAAAATTATTTATTTACATCCACATCTGTTTATTTATCACAACGTTGTACCTTTGCCCTAAGGGGTTTGAAACATAGTCGTGTAACGTAATTTGCCACAATTCCAGAAGAAAAATACTAAGTTAACCCCATAAATTTCAATAAACCTAATAAACAGTAAGTAGTAATACATAGAAATATGAGCGGAATAAAAGTTATCGTAGGCTTATTTGTGTGCATGTTCACCGCTATCTTTTAAAGTTTTTATGACAATGAGCAACACGAGTTGCGTGCTTAAATTCAATGTGCCTTTTTCGTTTGGTTGTTCCTTCATTTTAATATTTATTCCAACTGAGGCCGTCCTTTTAAAGAAATGACCCAACACATATCAATAACAAAAGGATAGTACAACCCTGTAACTCGCAGTAGTAACAGGGTTAAACACAGTCGCGGAAAAATACTAATGTGCATTACATGTATTGAGCTATGTTGTGGAAAACAAATTTGTTAATGTAAATTAACCGTAAGAACTGTCGTCAATTCAGGCATTTTTAAAACGTCATAAAGCTGACCTAAATAATGTTAGAGGCCTAAATTGTGACTATTCATACAGAATGGTTTTTGGAATATGGCAGAATTCTTTGAAAAGCTGTCAACAGTAAACAACACATTTGATAGGTATAAAAGTAGAAGTCACATTTCAATGTTTATTTTCAGGTGTAGCGAAAGTATACGAACATATGTACACATACAATGGAATGTAAACATTGATTTTGACATGCTACATGGCAGTCACATGGCAATGTTTGTTTTCATTTGGTGGAAGGATACGAAACGGGCCTGCAAGTAGATATTTAGCAGGGCTCCGAGAAAGTTGCTTCCAATTAGGAATGGACTATATGGTGAAATACCTAAAAAAAATTCAATTAGTTACAAATACTAGTCCTTTATTAAACTTGAAATCTAAAAATTTGCAGAAAATTTAAGTTTTATTTCCCGGTTTCATACATCCACAAAGTTGTGAGGACTATAAAAATATCATAATTAAAAAAATGCCTACAAGAATTTCATCTAGTGAGTTTCCCAATGAAACATGTTGAAGGTGATTGTCTCTTTTAGCAAAAAAAAAGTTATCACCAATCCATAAATACCCCAAAATGGTGATTTTACATCATCCTTACAACTGATGATTGGTTATATCTCGGGGATATTTATTTTTAATCTAAAATTTGGGGTTTTGCTTAGGAAGGGTACTAGAAAGCACTACCAAAGTTTCAGTAAAATAAATGGTGGGGTATGATGAATTTGTATGTATGTTGTAGATTGACCCATAAAATCTCTTAAATGAAAAGTGACATATATCGGTTTTCGTACAGATATTTTTCTGTTAATCATAATCATCTCGGCGCCTGGGTTGAAGCAGTGTGTTTTTTTTGTAGGTGAAGCGGCCTCAAGCCAAAAGTAGACACAATTACAAATATTTTGCTTTTCACAGTTTATGTACATGTCTGTAATGTAGTTTAAAAGTGTGTATATATGTATATATAGAACATAACAAAACCCTTAAAAATAGCTTTGTATGGATGTACTTGAGTGTGTGTTGTTTGATTAAACACCAATGTATGTGTAACTCTTAATAAAAGTGTGTATGCCTTTTACCAGGGAACTAAAACATTACGTAACAAATGTAACGCACAGAAACAGCAAAGAATGTTTTTTTTTGTGACTAGCAACGTTGTTTGTCGTAAACTCTCAAAAAGTATGTTTGATAACATCTAAACTAACACTCTAAACTTTGCAATTTCCCACGCAGCTGCTGTTTAAAGTGTTCACTCAGTTGATTAGATATATCTTAAAGTACATAGCTGCTGATAAAATGTAGTGTGGCAAATTACATTTCCAACAAACTACTACCTGCTTTAGCGGTTGTACCTTGAAGACCAAAATGGTACAAAAACGACAACAAAATGTAACTCTCTTCTATATCAACAATCTTACCAGTCCAAGACCTATCGTCCTTATTGACATCCTTACTAAAAGACAAAATATTTCGGTATACCTTCTTCGGATAATACCTAGACATGCGAGAATGCCTAGGAAGCATTATTGATGTGTCTTCTCTAATGACACGGAGCGATATGAAATCCACGAACAAATTACAATCTTCATATACTTCACGAACATGATATAACCTTTACATGCCCATAGATAACACAAATAGATAAAGACACAATGCACGTCAAATACCTCCCGCTTAGTTAATGCCACGTGAGGCAACGTTATAAATAGATAAGACTGGCTCCTTGCCAGCGGGGGGCCGCTATGCCGCACAAGGCACATCTCCTATGTTAAAATCTTAAACGTGACAGCCAACAGTAGTACTAGATGATAGTCATACGGACTTAGAATATTTGTGCACGTGACAAGCTATCTAGTACTACTGTTAGTTGTTGTGTTTAAAGATTTAACCTAGGGAATTTAACATGGGAGACATGGTATACACATTCAAAATTTGCACTTGCCACAGCAGTCCAGCAATTGCATGTCAATTGTACATTCAGGTGATGGGGTGTAGTTGTTCCTGCAATGCAAGAAAAAGTCATCCGAAATATACCTCATATTTGTGAAGGAGTTGCCTGTTTCACTTTGATCTCTTGTTAGTTTGTCATCAAATCTCAGACAATTTGTGATAAACTTGAATCTCTGGAGGGGCGTAACATGTGAATAAAGTACACTTGAAAGAGGACCCCATATGAATTTGGCGGGCATGTGGCTCTCTCTCCTAGCACCGCTTATATACACTAATGCACCTGTGTTAGCGTGTAATTCCAGGAGAGATGTCGTGGGTCCCGCTTTGGACACCTGGATAATGATTTTGTCAGCTAGTAATCTCAGTATTTGTATTATTTACAATATGCTGAAGTATATTCGTATAGGTTATTCAAGGGGATTAAGTGAGCACTTTTGAAGCCCTAATTATGTTTTCCTTAATTCTTTAACCACCTTTTTAAATAAAAATCCCATGTAAGTAATACATAGTGTATATATTTTAGGGCATTCAGATGTTAACGTCCAGTGACTGCCGGCAGTTGAAACATGCTCCGTGCTATTGCTGTAGCCAACTTCATATTGAGATTTAGTGGGCTACTATGTGACCATCCACATATATTTTTAAAAATGTTTGCGCATCCAGTTGACTTCTTAGTAAAACTACACGTATCAAGCCCAAATTAATCTCAAATGGTATTATTCAATAGTTTTAACATTACAAAAACAATATTTATTCTATTGAAAGTATTATAACTGGTTTCATTTTTCAAATTTACAATCATTCCAAGTTGATATTCTAGAAAAAATTACTGTGCGACACATTTTCGCCCATGACGAGTTACAATATTCATTCTGTATTTTGTTGAGATAAGATAAACTGGCAGTGTAGTCATTGAGATAAAGCTGGACTTCATTCTAAAAGCTGACCAGTTTATGAGAAGCTGAAAGCATGTATATTATGTTAGCACCAATAAGAGCAATTTTCATACTCTGCTACCAAATTCAAAACTTGTTTACACAGCGAAGATGTGTAGAACTGAAAATGATCAGAACTCATGCCACACTGTTTTCTCTTCCAAAGATGTAAGAGTATGCAGGATAATATAAATTGAAAAGAAAAAAAAGTGAATTTTAAATACAAACTAGAATTGGAGTATTATTTTTAATTAACATTACTAAGAGCTATAGAAAGAATTTTTTTTTGCAACCTTGGCAATAATGTTCGACCTATTCTCAAGACACATAGCAGCAATAATCAATAAATAATTAATTTGTTAACAGTTTTGTAGTTCTATGGATTTATTAATTATTATCTGTATCTCTTAGAATTATTAACTCTGTGCTACTATTATTGTACAAATAAACTTAGTGGTTTAACATTTTATAAAAGCTGCTTTTGATTGAATGTTTTTTATGAAGTGCGGTAGCCATGTAACTTAAAAGTAACTAATAATAATACTACAAGCACCGTACCAATAGTTAAATACTGAAAAAGAGCCCCACTAATTAAAGACATTTGTTTCATTCCAGAATGTAAGCTACAGAAAAATAATCAAAACAGACCATTGTTTTAACATTTTTTATGTCGAAAATATATTCAGTGAATAAGAGATTATGGTTGCATCATGACTAGACAATATAAGTGATTTGCTAGTAAATTTTTTAAAATATTAGAGTGAATAGTTTTTGAGTGACGAGTTTAATTTGAACGTTTTTCGGCCCATGCGTAGTGAGCACGCAGCGCTGTTGAGTTTCCTGCCCTATGCAGAAGTTGAGGGAGCACGGAGGAGGTTCATATAAGGGCAAGATTCCTGTGTTTCTTCGCGGCACCGGCCAGCGCAAGGGTCTGACTGGAGGAGCAGCAGCCATGTTCGGCTGCAGTAGAGCACTGAGGCGGTACGCACAACGCTAAAAACCTGCAAATAATCATCTCTGGCAACAGAATTGAGTTGTAACCAAGTAATTTTGCATTGTTAAAGTAAAATATAATCAATTTTGAGTCCATAATACTTTATATTTGAAACATTGATAGAATAAAGTAGTAGGCAAAATGTATGAAAATTTGGTAAATGCTAGAGATCAGAGCACAGCCTTATGGACCACCACTGTTAACGTCTAAGGCCAAAATAAAATACAGGATGCTCAGAAATTCCCCTTACAAACTTCGAGGACTTGTAGAGGGGATCTGTTGAATAGGAACCCATGTCCGGAAACGTACCGTTACCTTGCTACAACATTTCAAATAATGTGTTTAACACGTCCACTTCTGTGCACATACTTTAATTAGGTGTGACTCAGTACATTACATTTCTAGCAATCTAATTCATTAAATAACAATGCTAAGGAAACAATGAAGAAATGTATTAATTTATCACAATAACACTTTTGTCTACAGTTAAATGCAGAAATATGTTTGTCTTATGCAAAGGATGTGTAGCTTATTGTACTTATCCACTACAACAGCGACTCACTGTGTTGACCATCAACGTTGTTGCACACATTGTACCTACAAATCATGTTCCGGTACACTCGCTTCATCGCACCTGGTGTCCCGTCAATGTTGTGCAGCGACCATAACTCGTGCCAGCAGATCTTCCTCTGTCTCTACAGGAGTCTCGTACACCATACTCTTCGTACGACCCCATAAGAAACAGTCCAATGGAGTTAAATCCGGTCGTTCCCTCAGTGAAAATGGATGGGTTATACACCTGATTTGAAATGGCTGTAATACGGTAACGGTACGTTTATGGACATGGGTTCCTATTCAAAAGATTATCTACTCAGTCCCCTCTACAAGCCCTAGAAGTTTGTAAGGGGAATTTCCGAGCAGCCTGTATATTTATTGACTATTATTCTAGATCAGAGTGCTTTCAAAAGTGCTCACTTTACTGTGAATAGCCTATATAAAAAACAAATGCCAACTTTCAACAATACTTGTAATATTGTTAGTATCACCTTTAGGTCCTGTCTTCATTCTTACAGTGTTACTAGCAGGAGTTTTTTTGCCCCTTAAGGATGCTCAGTTGACCACACATGGTTATTTTTACCTTTCAGTACAGTTTTGTAAGGAACAATTATATGATTATCACGTATATCATACCACTTACCAGAGCTTGGATGTTACTATGTATTTTCAAGCCTCTTATGCTTCTGTCTGTTACTGGAACAGCATTTATTTTCCTCGGACACTATTTTCACTATTGAGTAGTTCATTTTCTGGTTCGAAATCACGTTCTATGTCATCAACATTGTCCTCACAAGAAGCTTCCTGCACTGATTCATTACTATCTGATGCATGATCTTCAGTTTCGCCATTATTAATCATTTTTAATCATTCAGCATGTTCAATCACCTTACCCTCATGGTAGAATGTTACAAAAATGTAAATATAAACAAACTAAAAATTGACCCATAAAAAAATTATCACTCATCCATGCAAAATAAGCAAAGAAGCAATTATACACGAACAAACATCAAGAGCCATCCCATAAATTTAGGGGGAGCATATCTGGAAGGAGAAAGTTCAATACAGTATTGCCATGTTACCGCAGGGGAAATTAAATTCTCTCTGGTGAAATTTCATCCAGAGTAAGAAAAGTCTGTCAACAGGATACAAAGATTTTATGCTGCAGCACACAGTGAAAGTTTGCTTGAATTATTATTGCTGCTGTTTCTTAATAATTAAGTTACTAAATTACACAACAATAATATTATAATATGAAAACCATGGGGGCGGGGGAGGTGTTTACAAATACTACAGTAGAACCTCCCTTAACAAGTATTCTATATAATGAACTAAATGAACTGCTCAATACAATGAAATATAAATTTGGTACTGTCAAACATCCATAAGAGAAATCCATTTTTAACAATGGGGAAAAAAATCTACAAAGAATTTAACGGGCCTCTTAAAATGTAAACAAAACAGTCAAACTTGGGCCATAGATGGTATGAAACAGTAGTCTTGTAAATGTATCTGTCACATCACTAGCACTACCACCATTATATAGTACTAAGTCCCTTTAGATGATTGCCATAATAATTATTTCCCTCCTTAATTCATGTTTTTTTTTTTTTTCATTTAAATAGCTTGTGTATGAATGCTCAGTGCCAAATACAGTTGTATTTTAACAGTTTTCTCTTTTATGTACCATTGGATGGAAAGAAAAATAGTTACAAAACAAGTTAATACTTAACATTTTGGCTGCTGCAAGTATATATCACAATTCTAGCTAAACACAAACTTTCTCCATTTACCAACAGCTGAAAAATGATCTCTTTGGAACACCAGCACATCTTTCGGCAGAAATTTTCTGTATGCCAAACTCTTCCATAAGAAATGTTGTGTTGTTCCTAACCCAGGTAGAATAAACCTTTAAAAGGTAAAGCTTGATTCACTTGCACCAATCACACTGAACAGACAGAGCAGACAAAACCAATGGTGGTTCACATGTAAGCAAAATTTTTCTGCCTTACTATTTTGCTGTTTGGTTGCAGAATGTTTACGACCATGCTGTTTAACTGATTATTTTTAATACCAAAATTCCAAATTAAGTGAGGGACAACAAACTAAACACTGTCACGTTTCTACTCTGTATTTTATTAATTCCATTGTTGAACAAATTCTTAATAAATAATTTCCTAGAGAATTTAAATTTATTTTATATTCTTTAAAAAATGCTTAACAATCATTGAGTTTTTTTTATGAACTATTTGATACTATGTATCAGTATATGTTGAAATAACAAATAAGCAGGGTTGCATAAAATGTTCAGGGACCAATATTTCCCCAGAACACAATGTTCTGGCTCAAAATTTCCCCCCAAAACTGTAGACATTTGCATACACGTTAAGCGACAATTAATTACAACATGTTGAAAATTAAGAACTATAATTTAAACCTTAAACCTATATATTTTAAAACAACTGATTTCTGAAGTCGGTTATCCTCTAGAAACGGCAACCTTCCCTTCTCTTTGTGAAGGTTGTCAATCACCTTTGAAGTCTTGTACACACATTGAGACGAGATGCTGAAGAAAATTGTGTAAAATGATATATTCCACCATGGAAATGCCTGTCCAAGTATTCTTTTAAAAGTTGCAAAGCCTTGTGAACAGGAGGACCTTTCCAGGAAATATACTTCATTGAAAAAGGTGTCAAACTGAATGTTCCGATTGTGGAGGTGGTTGCCAATTACTGATCCAACTGATTCACAAACTGCTTCACTACAGATTTTTAAACAGTTTTCAAGCAGATAAATTATTTCAGGTATGTGGGTATACACATCAGGGTTAGTAAATGCTTCTTTTATTACTGTGTTGTCCTGGATGATTAATTTTGGTTTTTGATTTTCTTCTGAAGAATCAAGTACTTCTTTTTTTTTTATATAAAAAAAAAAAGTGTGTTTAAAAGGTTGCTTTTCATAACATTCAATTGGGAAAATGTCACTGTCCAACTTGCATCCTCGGTTTTCATTGACCCATGTAACAAGTGTTTAAAGAGATTCCTTGATTGTATGCTCAGCTGTTGTGTGTGGAGGGCTCGTTATGTATTTGCTGCTGAAACATTTCTGCTTATTTTCTACTATTGGAGGTTCAGTGATTCTAAGTGCTAGTTTTTCAAGCAATGTTACACAAAGATTATCTTTTTTTCGAATGTTTGAAACTTTATTCATCTGTTACTTCTTCATCCTGATGCTGAGTCTGGGAACAGCTTGATCTTTGGCAGTCTTTATCAACCAATAGAAAGTCATGGTAAACATTATTTTTTAATGACTCAATTGCCTTAAAAAGTGATGGAAATTTTTTTCCAGTTAGACTCCCTTGTTTGTTCTATTGATGTCATTAAGTGTGCTTTTCATAGTCATAACTATCAAAGATTGTCCAAATGCAGGTGTTTACATTCTGAGAGGTACAACTGAAGTTTGTGACCAACTCTAATATGTCAATCGTCCCTAGTAGCTGATATATAAAACAAGACTTGGAAAAATTATTGAGTTCCAATGAGTAATCCTTGTTGCCTTTCTGAATGAATTCAGTGCGCTTCTTTTGTAAGGCAATAAACAACAACTTGAAATCTTTTTGGAATGTTTTGTAGACTCTTAGTGCACTTTGAACAAAATGTGTTTCTTGGAATGATTTTGGATTCAAAACACCCACTTGTAGCACTTCATTAGATGGCCTACAGTTTGAGCTTGATTGTTAAGCCATGATAATGACTGAACTTTACAAACATCATTTAAAACACACACTAACATATGAGCCAAGTCTCACATAGGAAGTAAGAAGTCATGATTGACATTTTTACAAAGGCTTACCAATTTTTTATCCACACCAAGATCAAAATATTGACCATCAAATGCCATTCCATTAAGTTGTTCCGTTAACTTAATTTTACAATATTTAAGGGCACATTGCAGTTTTTCAACAAGATCATCAAGTATCTTTGTATGAGGTGCCACATGGTGAAATGTCAATCACAATACATGTCTGAACCCACTCTACAAGTGTAGTCGGACAAGTTATTTGGTATGTCCGGTGTAGTTTTGTGATTTGTCTGCTGTGACTGACACGAGATTCAATGATTCAAAATCCAATGATTTATCACTGGATTTTTTGTTTTTAAAGAAATCACGTATTTTGGCATTCATATTAAGAAATATGTTTTTCCTATATTCACTAAAAAATTTGGTTGAGTGATTAAGTTCACCAACATCAGCATCATTTAGAACATTTAAACTCAATAAACATTCAAAATACTTCCCACCCTTGCCTTCTTTAATTGCACTGTAAGCGGTCCTGGCAACCCTGAGTCTCACCTTTTCATGTTCTTTTTTTACCATTATATCTCTCTTTTCCATTGTTTCAGAAAACTTTATACACCATTAATGCACATTTGAATCTAATTTATCAATAACTCAATACTCTGAGTAGGTTGTGTTAACTGTTTTTCACTTGGAAGAGAAAAAATACCAAAAGTGCCGACTTTAAGAATGGCTACCTCCTTAGGAACATTTTTATAAGTTTCTACACATGGAGAGCATTGAATTGTAACTGTACCTCCTTCTAAATATGGCATCATTTGACAAATTTTAATCAACTTAATTTTTGTTTCAATAAGTCAACTTTATTGGTAAGACTAGATAATGTCTGGGATATGGTTGATAACTGTTTGTTGATCTCTGCAGACTCTTTAGCACCGTCCTTATCCTGGGCGCAAGACGCGAGTGGTAATTCCCGACCAAGTGTTCTCTTATGTTGAATGATAGGCCCATCATCAAGTTTTCTTAGTTTGTTTAAAGGTTTGCAGCTACTGTTGCAAGACAAATCATTTTCAGTAACCATACAAAGTTCTTCAAAATCGCAGGTTTTGTCTTTCAAAAACCTGGAAATACTACACTCATCACTAGTTTTGTGAGCTTATCGCATCTGCCTCGCCACGTACAAAATGTGCAGTTCACTTCCTGTTTACTTTTAAAAGTAGACATAGTTTCTTTTGTAGTCTTCAGTGTACATAATAAAACACAAAATATCACTTATATGCCACAAAATTTAATAAAGTAATAGGTACACAACAGAGGCCTATATTATGAATAGGGTCATAGTGTTAACGCTTGCTTTATTTGCTTGCAATTGCTTCCAAAAAAAATAGGAAGAAACATACACAACAGTTGACTGTCTATTGTCTTTTGTTCGAGAAATCAATTGATAGTTTTTGCGGAAACTATTTCCGACCTTGAGGAAGAAGAGTATCAAATCAAGATACCTCACTTCCCGCATCGAAAATGGCTGTGTATTGACATTTTGTGTTATGATGCCAGGGAAAGGGGAGCCAAGCACTCGACAGCTGAGTGCGCCCAAAAGCTCCCGGAGTTGCTCTAAGTATTGGAAAAATACCATGAAAGACTTCCCTTCTAGGCGGCGTGGGAGGAGAGGGCACCTGCAGCCAAATGGCCTCCAGCTCCAAACAGTGCTGGCTCATACGTGAATACAGCAGCCCTTTTGCGCGTAAATACTGCAATTTTTTTCCAACAAAAATTTCCCCTGAGCTACCTTAATTTTCCCCAAACCTCGTTCACGCAATCTGACATAATCTGCACCCCTGCTAATAAGTAGAGTAAAATATGTGAATTAACTGACTTCTGGGGAATATCAGCGAAGTCTGTCCTTTCCATGAGCAGAAATATTAGTGTGTGCTAAACTTTTTGGTATGACTCGTGCAAAAAACACTGATGGTTTCTGAGTGGCTGTTCTAGTTTTCTGCTCTGTCTGTTCAGTGTGATTGGCGGCGTACATGTGAACCAGGCATAACATAAGCAGACGTTCCTTTTGTAACAAAATACAGCTGCTAACAATTACTGTTTTTCTTTGCAAAGACCTTTAATTTGAAATCTGCTGTATCTGCTTACTGGCATGTCACTTAACTTTGTTCCCTCCCTCCCTCCCACTCTCTGTTGGAGCCGTGGTGGCGAAGGAATTTTGTCTAGGTAACAGTGTGTGCATATTTACAGGTAGTTATCATTCACTGAAAATTCTGTTTGTGTATTAATGTAAACAATTGGGTTATTTCATTTTTAAAATTTTATTAATACATAATATGTAGTACTTAATCTTTTGTTTCTTCATGTAAAGTCTACAGAAATGCATTATATTTAGTTACAAAATCTGTTAAGTATGATCTGTGACAACATTTAAATTACTGTGGATTAACTGAGCATTATCTTGGGAAACCTCCATACAACAGAGATACGATCTGTGACAACATTTAAATTACTGTGGATTAACTGAGCATTATCTTGGGAAACCTCCATACAACAGAGATACACAATATTTTGATCTCATCAGTTTTGTTATATAGAGGTTTTACTGTATTGTACACCATGCACAAAATTAGAGAGGTAGATTGTATCTCTGTACCCTCTACCCATGTCTACACCCTTTTGCTCTAATTTACTCATTTTCACAACCTGACTGGTTGCATTTGAGGGAAACACTTGCCAAACAGTAATCCAAGGATTTGCTTAGGCAGCATTTGGCTCATGCTCCACTTGTAACTATAAACACAAGTGTGGCGAGGTCAACAACTAACTGTTGCAAGGTGTTAGTGTAACTGTATAGTGATGAAAGTTTAAAACTCAAGAGGACGGGACAACCCTACAAACTTAAATTTTTAACTACAGCATGTTTATCAAAAGAGCAAGCAAAATGCTTGTGTAGTAACCAATGGCAAGACTTGTTATTGGCTCATTTACTGACCATTAAAATTCACGTAATGTGTTAAGGCTGGCAAGTGAGGGGTGGCAGAGAGCTCGGACAGATTCCCAAGTGTGTCTGCAAAGGTATTCTTGGGGCTGTCTGCATGCAGATGACCAGATTTCCCCTTGAATTCGCTCGTATATTGTATTTGTTCTACTCCCACACCCAGATCCAGGTTGTGTAGTGAGGAATGTTTTGCAGACCCTGCACACTTTTTATTGCTTACATTGAATGTGACAGTCAATTTGTGACAATGTTTGCTGCCCCTGGGTAGTTTCCTTATTACTACTCCATTGGCTTGTTTCATGGCTGCGCAGGACAGTTTGGCATTGCAAAATTGCTATTGTGCATTTCCATTGACATTTTGAAATAGAAATTTCTAAACATGTCTGCTCCTCAATGTCAATGGTGGAGATTAAAACTTAAGATCCAGGTAAAAGTCAACCGCATCGTTATATGCTCAAAACTCTGTATAAAAAATAATGTTGCTGCAAAATCAGTTCATAATAGTTCTTTCTGCTGCCTATTCTATTTTAATCAGTTGTTTATAATTTAATACACCTCTGACATATTTAAATCAATAGAAGGCAACACTATCTTGGTTCACACATAACTCATATTATGAAGCATATATAAATTTTTTTGCTAAGAAGGTGGTACTTATGCAACCTGTTAAAAATCAGTCTAAAACATACTACTATTGACCTCATGTGGCAAAAATAAAATGACCGTACAATTTTTTGAAGTGAAAATTGGAATACAATAATAAATTCAGATTAACACATAAGTAGGTTAATATATGTAAATGCAAACAGTTCTGAAATTCAGTTTTACGTAGTACAGTAAGAGATTATATATACACAGTCGAATCACATTATTTTGTCCAGCTGCTAGAAGTGCCATGTGTAGCCCATGTAGTGAGCTGGTGAAGCTACAGACGGACTGGCTGTAACACAGTGCGCTTCCTGCTGTCAAGGCTAAGGGAGGTGATTTAACCAAGTTGCAAAAAGAGATGATCATCAGCTTAAGGGCCAAGGAGGCAGCATTTCGGAAACGGTAACGTTTGTGAACTGTTCAAGTACCTCTGTGGTAAAGGTGTATCATGAGTGGATAAATGCCACCATTCAGATTAGCTGTTGTGGAAATTGCAGATCTCCACACAATTTTGATGTCTGAGGTGGATGTCGACTACGACTGTGCGTGAAGGCCAACCGACAGGCTACAGTGAAACAGCTGAATATCCAATTGAACCAGGGGGGGCCTTCAGATGCATGTTCACTGCAACAGTTCAGCGAACCTTTTAGTGAATGGGGCTCCGGAGGTCATCGACGAAAACAGGTAAGACAGGTCTATCGACGAAAACAACTGGAATTTGCTTGACAGTATGGCGACTGGACCCCTGCTGGTTGGCAACAGGGAGCCTTCTGTGACGAGTCACGTTTTCAGCTACATAGAATGGATGTACAGTATGTCCGGCAAGAAATGTTGGAGAACACTTACTCTGCATCCATTTCTGTACAAACTCAAGGTGGTAGGGGCAGTGTTATGGTCTGGGGAATATTCTCGTGGTATTATCTAGATCCTATCATCCATATCAATTAGGTTATGAATCCATCCTTGACAATCACGTCCGTCCGTACATGATAATTGTTTTTCTTTGAGAGGATGGGATCTTCCAGGACGATAATGTGCCTTGCCACATAGCTAGAAGCATCCGCATGTGGCTGGAAGAGCACGATCAAGACTTCAAAGTATTTTCCTTGCCCCCAAACAGCCCCAACGTCAATCCAATTGAAAGTCTGTGGGACCAACCTGGATTGTCTTGTTTGCCAACTGTCTCCTCTGCCACGCATCCTTTAATAGTTGTGGGACACACTGCAGACAGCATGGCTCCAGATACCCGTGGAGACCTATCAGCACAAGACTTGAGTCACTGCCAGCTCGTCTAGCTGTTATCCATGCTGTGAGGGCAGTTACTTTTGACACTAGCAGGTGGATACAATGTGATTCGATTGTGTGTGTGTCTGTATATATATATTAGCAGTCATTTAGTCCCACCTAAGGTGCTAGTGTGATTTTGTGGATGTAACTTGTAATGAGTTAGCAGTAAGTTAATAAACATTAATAAATATGTTTCAGATTGGTGTTACTGGAGCACAAGTGTCTGTTGACCCTCAGATGCTGGAGGCATGTGTTAGAGACGTTCTCAATATTACTGCACCCAGGGCAATGGTTGTCATGGATCCTTTGAAAGTCACACTGATAAATTTCCCGCTTCAGAAGACTACAGATGTGCAAGTGCCCAACTTACCCAATGACCCCCAGAAAGGTTTCCATTTTGTGCCTTTTGATCGAGTGGTGTACATAGAGCGCAGTGACTTCAAAGAGCTGGCAGACAAGAGCTACCGGCGCCTGACTCGTGACCAACCAGTGGGGTTGCGGCATGCAGGATATGTCATCACGCTTTCTCGAGTTATCAAGGATTCACGTGGGGTAGTGAAAGAGCTGGAAGCAACTTGCGACCCGTCTGCAGCAACAGAAAAGCCCAAGGCTTTTGTTCAGTGGGTATCGAACCCCCTAGAGGTCGAGGTGCGTCTGTATGAGCGGCTCTTCAGGCACAAGAATCCAGAGGACCTAAGCGAGGTTCCAGGAGGCTTTCTGTCTGATTGTAATACGGATTCCTTGAAAGTGGTGACAGCTTATGCTGATATCTCCCTCCGAGGTGCCAAAGTTTATGATAAATACCAATTTGAAAGGATAGGCTTTTTCTCTGTTGATTTGGACTCTACGCTGGAGAAATTGGTTTTCAATCGGACTGTCACACTTAAGGAAGATGCAGGGAAAGTGTAATTGGAATATCTTGCAATAAATTTAGCACCTTAAATTATTAAGCTACCCTACATGAATGCTATATTTTTTAGTGACATATCAAACATGAAAATTTTTTCTCCAAACATGTCGAGTGCTTAAATATTGTAATTTTATATAACATAGTTTTAAAAAGCTACCTTTCAAAAATAACTTTCAAGAGAGTTTATTTCTGCGTTATTTTGGTGTTTGACCTTTTTGGTTTTATCATGGCAGCAGTAAATCTCAATTTGTCCAATTAGTAGCAGTGAATTCTGTAAAATGAAAGTAATTTTAAATACTTTTTCCAAACACTGCTTTCCTACACTTTGGCTGGGCTTTTTTTTGTTCACACTTGTAAATTCCATCTCCTGGTGATGAGACATAGATAGCTATATCTGTTTAACACACTGGCCATTTACAATGTTTGAAAGTTGACCACAACAGTTTGAGCACTTATATTTGTAGCATACATGGCACATACAGAGTAAGCTCACTATGCCTATATCTATAGAGTATAGTGGAGGAGGTATGTGTGTGTGGATGTACATGCATGCACATCTAGTTGCACTTTATATATACTGACCCTCAGATATAGCAATTTACATATAAATACATCTATTTTTGTACAATTTAATTCTTTGTCATTAAAACCTGTTATACCAATGCTTAAAGTTGGCCACAGAAACACATGCTCACAAGTGTGGTCCCAATGTCACTTGCTGAACACTACGGTACTCAAGAACATTATGTGGACCCCTGCCATAGTAAATAAACTGTTCTGTTTCTAGTGACAGTCATTATACATTTATTTAAAATGCAAACAACTGGTAGCTTACCACAACCTGTAAAAAGACAGAAATATAGCGTTTGCTATAAGAAATGAGTACCATATTTTCTTGAATGATCATTGTACCATGCATGACATGTGGTTGCCTATCAATTAGTGTGGCTTCTTCTCACAGCTGGCCAGTGGCAGGCAGATATCAGCTATCTTTGTACATGTTCAGTGGTAGATGCTATTCACAATAAAATGAGCACTTTTTAAAGACCTCTCATTTGGTCAATAAATATATTTTATTCAAGTTACTTATAGCCAGTGCAATATAGTTTTCTTCCCTTAACTGCCTAATGTGAGAGGAAGTTGCCTAACAACTAGCTTGGTGTCCTATCTTTCTCTCTCTCTCTCTCTGCCAGCCTGTATGAGGTAGATTGCCTTCATACAATTTCCTATTTGCACCCGAGTGTTGTGCAACTTTCCAACTAAAATGAGGGAGGAGGAGAAACATTACGGTCATTCTCAGCCACATTGGGTGCAACTCATCCCCTCCCACTTGTGGAATAGGTGGCTATCACCCTAGCACAGAATTTGTTGTGCAGGGTGTCTGACGTAGGGTGCATTCCTGAGTGTAGTTGTGTGGCTAGGAGTACCTAAAAAAAAATCCACGACTTTTAAGGTGATGCACATTTTTCACTCTTTTCAGCTTTTAAATATTATGGTGCGACTATTACACAACTGGCGATTATGCAATAAAATTTGGCAATATGTGCTCTTTGAGAAATACTGCAGTGGCTCTGGTTTGTGGGTATGACACAAGTAATAACATCCTGGGAAATTCAACTAAATGCTTGGCAGAAGGTTTAAGGAAGGCCATTTATTATCTCATGAGGAGGGTATGGAGCATAGAGTGGAGACAATAAGAATGATTACTTGTCATGCTGGATAGACTGAAATAATTCTTCATGCACCAATATCCAGCAAATGACCTCAGACTGTCCATAATTCATAACATGCTAATGCAATATAACTTTCATCTTCAGAGGTGAAGGATTTGAAGTTGTTTGAATTTTAACTTGCTTGATAATTTTTGTGCAAGTTCCTGTTTGTAAAAAAGGGTAATGTTCACGTGCAGTATATGTGAGAAAATTAATTGCTGCTTGGTGTATGCTAAATTATTAGCCATTAAAAAAGAGCTACAGTTAGTATTACTGCAAGGAATTATGCAACTCCATTGTAAGCAGGTAATTTTACTAGTTAGAAAATAAGTCAATTGCAAGGAGCATAAATCTGCCTTAAGTAATGCCTTTGACTTAAGTTATGTTTAAGCTTTGTATTAACTGATATTTATACCAACAGTTGTTACTGGTGTCCACTGTGATCATAAATAACTACATTAATATTTCATAATGTGCCTCCCTAACCGCAGCATTTGTGAGCATCAGAAACTTAATATGGCCAAGGTAGACATCTCTGCAAGGTTAGATGCCTTTGTGCTCCGTTTGGATGATTGTTAGTTTTCGGCGGAACTGTTTTATTTTTTTATTTTTAAACATTTTGATGTGTTTTTTACGTATTGTAATTGTGAATCATCAGTACACGGAGCTGTCCAAAATGCGTTTGGTAGCATTTCAGCTGCAACAGGCAAACTACTCGATCAGACTAAGGGATACAATTAGACTGTAATCAGCAGCACTGTTGCCATTCTGAAATTTCACTAGGTTCTGTTACTGCGGTATCCCTGTCATGTGGTGCCATGGTAGGAAAAAAAAATGGTTTTGAGCCAATGAGGTACAAGTTCATAGTGTGTAGGCGCATTAAAATTGGAATAATTTACAGGTTGTTGGAAAAACATTTAAAAATAATAATTATAGGTGGTTCCAAGTAATTAAGCAAGCAACATTCATACACAATATTCTTTTACTATGTTAACAGAAATCAGTCCAAGAATACACAAGTTGCCATTCATTAAGTATTTTTAGGTGCATTTATTAGCAACTTCACTACCAAAATCTTTCTTAGGCACAACACAATTACGTTAAAAGAAAAACAGGAAGGCTTTAAAATTTTCTGACTAGACAATTTTGTCATTATGTAATTTATATTTATAGATTTGAATTACATTGTTAATCGCAAGTGAGAATGTTTTCATTAACTGGTGGCTACTTTGCATATTTGACTTTTTTGTACCACATAAATGAATTACATGATAAAAAAAATTCAAAAGACCTAGCTTCTATTAGATGAAAGAATGAACTTGGGAGACAGAAGATAGGCAGTGAATACGCTCGCATCTGTGTTAGGACGTAGGAACTACGCCTCGCTGGCCAAATAACATTCATTGTAAAACACAGAATGGCAATGCAGCAGCAGTTGCTCCAGTTCATTGTAACATGCCTTTATACCTGGCATTTCTGATTTCAGAGGAGGGGTGAGAGCGATGAACATATCAAGAGAAATTTCAGTAAATAATAAAAATCTGTGAATTGCTATGCAGATAAATTTGCAGAGCAACTGCTAAACATTACTCTTGCAAACAATTGTGTTACAAAGCAGCATACTTAAATCCCTTTCAGTATTTTTTATCCTCTTTATACTGTTAAGTTTATGAATATTATGTTGATAAAAAATTTGTAAGTTATTTTGAGTGGCTGATGTGTATATGAAACCCTGAGATTGTTGCTGTAATAAAATGTTATTTCTTGAGATGCTGTATTTTTATTTGTCAAACACTAATATATTTCACAGAGCAATTATAAAATGCTATGGTTGTAAAGAAAAGCCACTGCTACATGATTAAATCTGAAGTTTTGACATATAAAAAGTCCAGATTTTCAGTGATGAATTTGTGAAAGGGTCTGAAGACTGGTAATGCTGTTGCAGATTACACTTACAGAAGGAAACAGGAGAGAGATGAGTAGCGGCTAAATGGCACCAGGCTGTTAACAGCTGGAAAGTCAGGGAAATGAGAGAGGAACAGACAATAAATTAATACAATCGCTGGAAAATGTAAATCCTATTTGATATCCCTATGAATCAGATCCTTAACAAATGCAGACCAAAAATAACACTAATAGCAAATGCTGCATTACTAATCTTATTTTCGTTTCAGAACAAATATATTTTGTAATAATTTCTAAAAATACTTGCCATAATTTTCCAGAACTATTTCTTTCTCGTATGCATGCAACACAGCATTGATTATATTCACTTATTTTACTTCCATTTTACTATTGTCGTCTGATGGAAGTTTGTTCTAAAGTTTTGTGTATAAGTAAAACCCTTTATTAATGCTTTTCAATGGAATTAAGTGAAAATGTAAATCTGGAGAAATAATTAAAAATTCATCCGAATTACCTTGTCTGTAATTCTTTATCTTTAAGAAAATCACTTCCAGCGTGCGGAATTGTTGACTATTTGTTGTGTACGTAAGGTAAGTAACAAGAATATGATTTGCAGGATAGTAATGCATTAAACTTGCAGGCAAATAAATATGAACTAACAAGAAGTAAATACCAGGAACGTAAATATGGTTTTTTTTATTGTACGCACTGTATTTTTGAGGTTATGGCATGTAAATGTTGGTGAGAATAACAAAGCACTTATGGTTGGAAACCTCTTTGTGGCATCATTTATTTCTCAAAGGTTTGTGTACGATGCTATCAAAAATTATAGAGGAGTTTATTGTATCTGAATACGTAGAAAGTTGTTGCTTTCTGCAAGATATGCAAGAGTTCCTAGAATATAAGCTGCAAGGGGCAGAATTTGTAAGGTTCAGGACTAAATGTTAAAACTTATGCGTTGGGAGAGTAAACTTGAATTTTAACTATTTGTGAGGGTAAATTATTATATATTTATAAATCAAACTTTTAACGGGTTACTGTCCTGTTCTCTCGTAGTCCTTAAACACCAACGAACTAGCTCAGCGTGAGTTGGAGACTGACTACATGTTAATGAAAGTTTGTTGATAGCAGGGGTACCAATAAATAAAAGTAGTAGTTAAATGTTTACTGGAGATTGTCATCTCTGCAAAAACAAATTATTGAAACTTGCAACTCTGATGAACAAAAAAGAAAAAACCAACACAATGGCAGCCTTCATAAAACAAAACTTTGTACTTCAAGAGTTACGAAGATGAAAGAGAATCGTAATTTTCTCTCCCAGCACCCTATTGACTGCTTGCACTGATGGAAAATAAATTTAATAGTTGTTTGAATGCCCGAAATACAAAAGAAGGTTAAAGCCGCGGGCGCTGGTCAGTGCAAGTCATGTGATCATTCGTAGGCTGTCCGACTAACAGCTGACAAACGATCGTGTTGCGACGTTTTGTGATACTCTAGAATGGTCGTGCTTCCCTAAATATTAGTCGAAAGTTTCCTCATTGAAAACGTATTGTTTTTGAGCAGTCGGTCATGTAAGCTAAAGGTGACCTCTGTTATTTTCATTGTTTCACCATGTCGTGCAATGTGGCAGTGACGTGTTTAGTTTCCAGTGAAAAGGAAAAGATGCGCGATCGTACGTCGTCTGTTATGTCACTACTGATGAAATGAGGAAAGAAAAATAATAAATTTGGAAAAACGAAAATATATCAAATTCAAACAAGTTATCATTGCGACAACCTTTTAAATATAAAATGAATTACTATCCTTGACTGAAATACAATTTACATACTTACCAAATATATAAATTATAAACATATCTGCAATGCTACCAATTGTTCATTAAAAAATGTGTTATTTTAAGTATAGATATGCAATCTTGTAAATGTTATCGGTGATTTCAGAAACATTTTCTTTTCAATTCTTTGCGGAGTTTCCATAAGAAATTGCGGTATTGGAATGTATAAATGTTGTTTTTACAAACATGAAAATTTAATAAAAATCAAGGAAGAACACTGCGTATGTTGACTTGCTGTTTGAGTGGTAAGGGAATTTGTTAACCTGGTCTGGAAAACTAACAATGGTTTTTCTATGGGTACGCTGTATCCTTCCCCAGTCTGCTAAAGCTATGCGCATAAATATGTAGCTTTTGGAAAAGTTTCATAGGATTTTGCTTTACGCAAATACTCGTGGAAAATTAACTTGCTTTATAGGTGACAGGTCGTGGGGTCTATGTAATGCAAAAGGATAACAGATGGCAATGGTTTAATAAGCAGCTTAGGAATCCTAGTTTATAGTTATAAGGGAAACAATCTCTGTTGGAGAGCATACATGCAGGTAAGTTTCATATATTTATTACCATATTCTTAAGTGTTTAAAATTTGTAACCTAAATATCTTTAAATTATTATTGCAACTGCAATGGCATTAGGTTAAATGTTTTTGTTAACAATATCAATAAAGTACTGACCAAAATTTTTTATCCTGCAATACAAATTTTTACAAGCTGCATTTTTCCCTAGCAACTGAAAATGTTTGCATATTAATGTACTTTTGCAGTCCATTCATAAAATACTTAGCAGGAACAATGTAAATATTGAAATTTAATTATTTTACTTGACAAAAAAAGTTGTTTATTGAAACCATAGATATAATTACAACTCTAATGTAACTATAAAGGTTTCACGGAATCATCAGATTATGTTTTTACCAGTAAAACTGTCTTAGTAATGAGGGATGCTAAATTAATCCAGTGTTGCTGGAAAATAGGACTTACGTCGCAAAAGATACTGTTACACATGGATCATTCTCTTCCCTTTCCCACTTTGTGCTAAGCATGTGTATCCATTCTCGATGCAGCAAGTGTTGGGTTACCACTCGACCCACCCATTCTTGAGCCCCTCTCGAAGGTGGACATGTGAAATTGCCAACCAGTTGGGAAAAGAGTAGGGAGGGAGAATGGGGGGAGAGGAGTGCTGACCAGAATTGGCATCACCACCACTCCTGGCACTGTTAGCCACTGTGAGCTACTGCACAAACTTTCTGGTAGTTGCCCTCTGCATAAATTGTGTGAATGTTCTACCTTTGGGCGCACCAACACTATATACAGTCCACTCCTTATCTACCTTTTTCCAAGGGCCTGTTAAAAATTTCCATACATGTGGGATTTCAGTAGATGAGGATTCTGACATGCACATCAATAACATTTCTGACCATATATTTTATTTTGAGTATAATGAGAGCTGTACATTATCTGTGAATAAAGTTAAGCTAATGCACTAAAAATAGGATTAAAAAAGAAAAAATTACAATAGTATTACTGCAAATAATACATCAAAAACATTTTACCTCAACTCATTTAATGAATAAATCATTTCAAAATTCTGTATATAATATGATTGTAATGCACACCGACCTAAAACTTTCAATTCCTCTGAAAATGAAAATACTGTAGAAGCTCTTTAACCGCGGGGAAATATATTCCCCGGCGTGAATAAATAAGCGGAAAGAATGTGGTCGGGTGGTCGTGAATTGGGGAAGTTATGGAGGCGGAAACCATGTGGTTGGGTAGGTGTACAGGTCGTCGTGAATTGGGAAAGTTATGGATTGGGTGGCGAGAGAGCGGTCACACTTTTTTTTTCTTCCTTGGGTGCAATTTGAGAGGGAAGGAAGTAGCGGTGTCACAACTAGTGCAGAAATTACCATATTTACTCATGTATAGCACGCATCATGATTTTTGTAACAAGTTCCAGGAAAATATATGTTTCAAATAAAATTGGACCAACAGTTTGTGGCATCTTGTTAGGAAGTATGTAACAAATTATTCTCTTTTTACATTGTGTGGTGATTGTGATATGTTTGGAAAATGATAAAATAACTCCCTGCACTGAAAGTAAAATCATTGTAGCGTGTTGTTTGATCACTGCAACCTACAGTCGTTAAAGGAAGGTCAACAAATGTGGTGGGCAGTCGGCTGCCTTTTTCTTTTTGCTTCCTTTACGCAGTGACATGAGGTGTGTTTTTTTTTTTTTTTGCTGGAATGTGACATTACCTTTCTCTCAAAAGAAGTTGTTGCCTCTACCCTTCTCCCCCCTGAACGTGGTTGGTTATCATGGAAACAAAGAAGGCTTGGAGAAATGTATCAGTCGGCAACATATGGACTTGAAAAGGGAGGGGGAAACGTAAACATGTGGAAGCTCTGCTTTGGGGCGAGACAGGATGCAAGTTTGGTTGTAAACAGGGAGGAAGGAAGAAAGAAGTGGGCCAGCTTACTTTGTCGTTTCGCAGCGTTGGATCAATACAGGGGGAAATCCTGTACACATTTCTAGTAGAATATCAGACTTGCAAGTGTCCTGCTGTCAGACATTTACTGGCGCTTGCAAATTAACATTAAACATGCATGTGTTGTATTGAGCAACACTTTAAGCAACTAGTACAATTATTTGATGCCAAAACCTTTTAATAAAGTACGGTAAAAGCTGCTGGAATAATGTCGTAAATAATTCACTCCTTTTATTTTTCTTTGTAAAATTAGTCACCAGAGCAAGTGACATGTTGTACAACACATGAGACAGTGAAAGATTCAACCTGCACTGCAGTGCGAGCATGTATTAGAACTTTGCTTAGTTAAATTTGACAGCGAGCTTCCTTTCTTCTTCTCACTTCAACCCACTACCCCCCCCCCCAAAAAAAAAACCCACAAACACAACGCTTGGTGAAATAAGTACATTCTTTGCCTGGAAAGGGGAGTAGTTTTGAGCAGTTCTTGCTTGAATGCTGGTGCTCCTCTTCATCATGCCACATTTCCCATCTTCTGTTTCCCTCCAGTGGGTGCCGTCAGGTCCAGTGATGCAGATAAATAAAAGTTTCCAAAAGGAATAAGTTCCAAGAGTTACAGCACTGCTGTAAATATCAACACTTGTGCCGTGTTTAACAGATAGGTGCCACACCTAATTAGAACACTTGAAGGTTTTATTTTACTCTTCTCTGTCACTCCCCAAATAGCACAGAAAAGCTATAATGCAGGCCTGAGTTATGTTCCCCAACAGCCGCATTATACTGGGCTTTTACTGTAATATGCCACCGAATGCAAGGGAAATTTTGAACATTCTGCATGCACACGATCAGATCAGTGTGTGCGGAAAGATTATTGATCAGGCAGTGTGTTCAGGGCGGGCAGATGGAGAAGGGGAGGTGGCGGGAAGAGTCTAACATATCCCTCTCATGCAGTTACATGTTGCCAACACCTTGCACGCATGGCAAATATCTGTATTATGAAATAATTACTATACCTCACTGCAAAAAGAAATACTGGTATTTTGAGACAGAAATGAAAAAATAAGGCTATGAAAATTTATTTCTTCACTGTCTCTAATAATTAATCATACCAAATCACGTCCTCAGATTTTCCGTAGTAGTTAACGCTGCACTTGGATTTGGTGCTTGCCATTATTAGACAAGAGGTGTCGATTAGGCCCTTACAGGATATCAATTAATGTGTGTCTAATGAAATAAATTAATAAAATCCTCAGATGTTCCTGCAGGAAGTTACTGAAAATGAACTCTATGCTTGGTAAATCGCTCAATGTTTAAACCATTTTTGGTGACGAGGGGAGATCAGGTATATGCTTCTAGACATATAATTTTACTGGTGTCCATTGCGTTAGATAAATATTTTGTTTCAAAATCATGTTGATTTTACGCCAGATATAATTCAACACCAAAACTTTATGGGAACAAGTGACCTTTAACCACAAAAGAAAATATCTTTGCCAATAATAATTCCTTGTTAAAATGTATTGCGTAACATTTTCAGGCAAAAACATTTGCTTTGAAATGGTAGCGACGGAAAATCTTGATCAAATTTCTACGATTGCCAGATGCACTTTGCTTGTGCTGGGGCCAGACATGTAGGGGTAGCGGCAGAGAGAGAGAATGAAAGGCATGAAAGGGGAAGAAGGAAGGTGCATGGGTAAGAGAGAGGATGCTATGTCACCACGCTGGTTGCTAGGTAACCACTTCCCCTCTTGTAGGTGTGTAAGGGGAGGTAGCAAGCCAGACTCACACATCGCAACACGTCTAGGAGCAATGATAAACTGCGGCGCGCATGATGTATTTCACGCCCAATTACTAGAACTTTAGAACGATCGTTGCGGGAAATCTTTGATGACGTGACCTAAATATACTTACATTGATGCAACATCCGATAAACAATACAAGCAGTAAGAATTATCATTATTTGTATAAGTATTTTGCAGGGACCACTGAAAAGTAACAGTGGATACAGTTTATTATGCTAGTCATCGGCCGAAGTGCAACAAACTGTGAATGAAGAGGAGAACTGGTGACAGATGAAGGTGTGAGAGACTGTGGCTGATGAATGTGTGCTGTAGCTAAGCGCAAGAGTGCTGCAGAGGGTGAGGTATCGGACAATTAGAGTGCAGATGTGTATGGGAGCTATTGGGGCGCTCCACAAAGTTCTGGGCATGTAAGAATGGTAATATCTGGATTGAAACAAGGTGGGATGGAATGGACAATTAAAACAGACTTTATTTAAATACAGTAACTGCCAGGCATTATTTATATAATTTTAATAGTAATTCAGTAGGTGTTAGAAAACTTTTTATGAAGACAGGTTTTAAATGTTCAATGTGTTATTTTCTGAGAGGTGATGAACAAATTTATAAATATTAGTTGTAAACAGCAAGTGAAAGCCCTTTTTGACGAGAGATTAAGTCTTAAAGTATTTTTTTGGATTGTTTATAAACAAATTGCAAAATAATTAGCTCTTTTATTTAATTTAAAACCTCCGCCCAAAGGCCCTTGCTAATCACAGAGACCTTGAAAGATTGTAGCAATATTGAAGTGAAGCAGGACTGTGGTGTACTGCCTTGTATTCTCAGGCAACAATGTTATGGATTGCAGCATATAATCTCAGCTTTTGTAAGCCACTAAGAGTACATGTATAATAATACATTTTTTGGTAAAAAAATGGATCTGGCTCTTTTATTTTATTTTTCACGAGCAGCTATATTTATTTTTTTGATTGCAAATAATTCATCCTCCTTACAGCTTTGTTATGATGGAAACTGTTTGTATTTTCTTACTTTTGCTTTTCAAAAAATCAAGTTGAAATTAAGAGTACGATGCTAACTTGGATGGTAAGGGACACATATTGCTGTTTAGATTTTTCACTGCTGTTGGTCTTACTATTACTAGTACATACAGCCATCGCAAGTACTAAATATCTTGGAAATTGAGTTGGTACTTCTTTTCAGTCAAAATTCACAAGTTACCATCTGAGAGAAAAATACTCCCTGCAATAGCAGTTTTTATACCACCCCCACTTCTACTTATCTGATATTTGACTTCTCCAATTTCTTTCACAAAGTATGCACATTGATTTTTACACTTATCCTTGCTGTCTTGATGGAAAGAGAAAGATAATGGATAATTATAAATGCATTAGTTATGTTACTTCACATTAATAGTGTAACTGTCTACAAATAGCTATGGTGTTTTAACTGTTGCAGTAATTGGGCTATTGCTTCTTTTGGATGTGACATGTTTGAAATTCACACTATCTAAACCATTTTTCTTTTAATTTCCAGGAAGATTATCACACAAACAGTACTAATGTACTTTTTTAAATGTTCATCATCTTATTCTTATCCCAACTGACATACACAAAATCTTTCACATCTGTACCAAGTGTTTCTATCATGTGTTGTGTTAATTTATTTTTGTGACAAAACTGTTTAAAATGGGGCACAACCACTGTTGCAGAGATTGTTCATTACACCAGTCAAGTTTTATGTGGTGTTTATTTTGATAAGTAATTTGCTATTGAAAACAAAGAAAGAAATGTAGAATTCTGTGGTTGAAAAATTTTAAAACAAGTGGAACTTACCTAACTGTCTGGGCTGTATATGTGAAAAATATGTATGATTAATGTCCTACTAATAGTGGATCACAATACAGTTTTTTTATCGGTTTTTTTACTACCCACAGGCTGAAGGGCTTATTGTTGAAGATATTTGCACTTTGGGAAGACAAAGTGGTGGAGGAAATTGTAAAACATTAAATTTGTTACATTTACTTGAAGTTGAAAAACTATATATGCAACAATGTAATGCTTTTCATCAAAAAGTGTGACAGTTCCATTTGTTTTGTTAGATGAAGTCTACTTTGTCCTAACAGAGATTTAGACAATGACAAGAGAGTGTGTAAAGGCAAAGCTATGCATAAAACAGTGTTGAATGTATAGTATCATGGCTGCTAAATGGAGGATGTTAAGGCCATCAAATTAAGTGTTTCTAATTTATAAATGTTGAACACTATTTGCATTCTACACAACTTATTTTTTTCATTCAAAAGTAATGATGTAAACATTGTAAATGTTCAAGAAAATGTATGCAGTAACTTCCAGCCAGTGCATTCCCATTTCACTTCAACAGTACTAAGACAGACAGATTATTTCATGATTGGTTCAGTTCTTTGGAGACATGATTATACTCTTCCAAAGAAAATAAAATGCTAATTGAAAGCATTTCACTTAGTCACATTTCTTTATACACCAGAACCCAACTGTTTTGACACCACTTATTACTACCCCCTCTTTTTACAGCCCATTTTTGAGGAGAAAAAAACTGGGGTAAAAAAAGTAAAAATTTGTGGAAAATCTGGTGAAAAATAAATTTATTGTATTTTTTTTGTTGTTGCATGCTGCATTTCTCTGGGTGAGCGTTGTAATACAAGCATCCCAAAACTAAAAATGGATACCATTCCCAAAGGCTGTTGCTAGCCAATACTAAGTGACAAATGAGAGGGTGGAGGCAGGCAGCTCTGTGTGTGTGTGTGTTTTTTTTTTCAGTGTGATGAGACTATTGTATGCCATGCTCTTGCCTTGCCACTGTGATACAGCTTGCTTGCAAATACACTACCTTCCCTCTTTGCTTATCATTGCAACTTGGGATTGTTCGATTTCTCTTGGTTTTGATTATTGTATTTATTGATGACTTATTAAGCTTAGTTCTTTTGGACTCTGATTTTGTTATTTTTTGGTTTGATTTTAAGAACTGAAGTAGTTTTTTTTAAATTTTGATTTGGTAACAGTTTTGGCTTGATTTTGTGAAGTGTTTATGACCTGTGTCTTTTTAACCACTTTAATGTAAATTTTATGAATGCCACAAAACATATTAAACTTGTATTTATAAAAAACTTTTAATTAATGAATTTTTAAAATATTTCTGTGGTTTAATTCCTTGTTGCATAACACTCTTTTTAATTATCCTCCAGAAAGTCATGCTATTTGGTTGTCTCTTAGTATTTATATAACCAAGTTGTACTAAAAATTACTTTCATTGTGAAACTGAAGGTTAAGTTGGTATAGCTTTCTTCGTCCCTACCAGAACATAACCTACCTTTTTCTCATTCTATGCATGCCTTAAGAAGGCAAGGTGAACTCATGCACATTTCCTCTTCTTTGCCTGCCCTCCACGACGTTAGCTTACGAGGAGATGGAAATATGTACTGGTAACCAGTCATGATTTTTGTCTTGGAAGTAAAAGATTTTTTGCCTGTCGCTGTGTTGCAATTAGTATTATGTGTTCAGAGTTCAACACAAAGCTGAGCTGTGAAGGGTATGGGTGCAAAAATCACAAAAAACTACAGGTAGTGACATAAAATTGCTGAGTTTCCTACAGGACGATGCTAAAAAGTGGAAAGTGGTGTTCAAGAGAGGAGATGAATTTCCCGTGATGATATGTAAGTATTCTCAATTCAACCATTTTTTATACTTATTAATGTACATTAACATGACTTGATATTGTTAGTAAATTAGCAGAGTATGTAAAAAGCAGTAGTTATAGGCTTAAGAGTTAAATTTTACTTATAATACACGAAGCTTCATTTGACTAGGTGCAAAGACCTGGTTTATGTTCTTAATACAAACAATTCAAGTGTTTCAAAAATGTGTATACAATCTTAAACAGAAGGCCAGTATAAGACATGGAAATTAATTAAAATGTCTGAGCAAAAAAATGGTATCAAAATTTACATCATACTTATGAATTATTCTCACACATACACAATTGTTCTTGTTTCAGTTTGGCTCTGCATAACATTTCAGGTCCCAGATGTTGACCGTTACTAAATTGGATTCCATTTTTTATGGCCACAGCTATGTGTGTTCACAAAGAAATATTACGGAAATTATCATAAAATACATAAAATTAAATAATTCGGTACACTATGTGTACCTGTCAGCTGATTTATTATCTACTTTGGTGTTTACTTCTATACAAGTATTTGTCTGTCCTTTTGTAGCTGCCCTATTTACGTTGTAAACTTTTTTCAGTTTTTCTTTTTTTTTTTTTGTTTGAGATTTATGTATTTTTTTATGTGCTCCTCTCTATGGGTGTGTGTGCGCATGTGTGCATCTGTGTGTACGTACACATGTCTGTTTGGAACCAATTATGTTTCTCTGTGTTGAAAATGTGACTGGTAAGCGACAACTTGCACAGAAAATGCAGACGAAATAAAAATGTGCCACAAATGTTGCCCAAATATACAAACTTTGCTTCATGTTGCAATGTTACTGTGTGACACATCTCAGACAAAATACAGGCTGTTCCATGACTCAACTGACATACTTTGGCAGCGAGTTATCATTGGCAACAAAAAAATGTCATATACACAAGTAGGCTATGCAATCCCATTTCAGAGTTACAGGGATGTAAATGCAAAAAAAAAAAAAAAACACAAATTGGAATTACTGAATATCGCTAATGCAATTGACTACATTCATGCTGTAAGCCCCACACAAGATGTTCAAAATGTGCCCAATCTGACTGTAAGCAGACATTGGCTGGCATGGCAAGTCTTTGTTAGAGTGTCAAGGCGAGTGGTTGTGCAACAATACCAGGAATGTGTACATGTGCGGAATACACAGACATGGTGTTTGTTTATGGATACTGTGATGGAAATGGGTGTGGTGCAGCAGCTGAGTATCTGCTCAGGTGAATTGGAGAGGTGGGCCAGTCCCATGGCCGGCACGCTCTCCAGACCTCTCCCCATTGGTCTTTTTCTTCAGGGGCTGCCTGAAGAGTAGGGTTTACAGCAGATGGTGATCAGACACACGAGACCAGTTTCTACAAGTGATAGCAGACGCCACTAATCAACTCAAAAATGAACTTGCAGGCATGCAGTGGCAACACACCATGGTAGGCTACAACGTATCGCAGTCTACTTATGGTCAGATAGTGCACATTTTGAACAGCTTGTGTGAGACGTTCAACATGAATGTAGTCAATTGTATTAAAGACATTCAGTAATTCCAATTTGTGTTTTTACTGGATTCACATCCCTGTAACCTTGAAATGAAGCTGCGTAGTCTACTTGTGTATATGGCATTTTTAGTTGCCAATGATCTGTTTAACATGCTGCCGAAGTATGTTGGTTGAGTCACGGAACATCCTGTATGAGCCAAACACAACAAAATCACTGAATAGAAACACAAGAAAAACCTCTAAAAAATGATAAAACATTTGCACTGACATAGTAACCCTGGAAAATAAATACAACACTATAGTTTAAGATGCATAAAAAAAAAAGAATCATTAAAATCATAAAATTTCTAACTAAAATTGTGACTGTGGCTTAAAAATATAAAATTTCCAAATACTGTAAATAACCAGAATTTTCTATATTGCTATAACATAATGGTGTAATTAGTATAATATTATATCAGAACAAGAGAATACAAGGGCGAGCCAACATATATACTACGGAACAGTTTTTTTTATATATTAAAATACTATGAGCACCATTGGAGATGCATTAATATGATATGTGACAGTCAATGTAGAAGTGTGTAAATTTTCGAATATTACAAAAAAGTTGCGATAATTCACTGTAGCATTAAGTTACAGTATGTGCAACAAGTTTTAAGCACAATTATAGTTTGACCATTATTAGGAACTGTATGTAAATGTGGTATGTTGTTTGCATTAGTAAACATTCAAATGTTTGCCATTGTTTAATTTACTATTTCAGTTATGTATAGTGTGGTAAACTGCTTAGCAATATCAATACGTCATATGTCCATGTTTTTTCAACGAAACAGCTTTATCCAAACAAAAACGTTAGCACCCTTACAGATTTTACCATGAAAATTACAATGTTAAGGTTCAGCGGCTAACAGTTCACACAAAGTAGGGAAGAAAGCATGCTTATAAAATTTTACCATTTTTACTTACATCTCGAATTGCATTATTCCTGAATGTAGAACAACGGTTTTCTAGTTGAGTGATTCAGTGTTGTACACAGAACTAACCAGTTTATTGGCTCCAATAAAAATTTTGAAATGGCTATTGTTATGTAAATATTATAAGAATTGAGCAATCAACGTCTAAGAGTAATATGGACCTGCTAAATTTCTTATTAAAATGTTTTGGCACTTTGTCCCTACATGTTATGTATGCGTTTTCTTTGTGCAGCACTCTATATATTTCATTCACTGTGTTTATATTTCTCTTGGCATTTTGAAGGTAAAATTGCCTTGATGCATTTGATATTTATAAAAGAAGAAAACCAAACAGTTTAAAAGGCAATGTGCAAAGTTACACAGCAAGCAATGCTTGTACATAAAGTGTTCCTCTATGCTGACGTGGTCACGTTTTGGTAGCTAGACAGTTTCACCTTCCTTATATCAGAGGTCTGGCTGGAACTGCAATGTAGATCATCAGTCTTCCCACTCTCCGTAACTGCGTCTCCCCCCTGTGTTCACGAAACTTACCCCCTAGGCATACGAACTGTCAGGAAGGAATATTGAATGAGGAGGGGTAGGGGTGAAATGTTTTTTGTTCCTGCATGCATTGTGATGTTGCCATGGAGTTGCCAGTTCCTAACACTTGTTGCCTGGCCTTTGGTTCTCGGCTATGATCATTAATCTTATTGCACAGCAGTCTAAGGTTAAAGAATGTGATAAACAAGAGCGAGTAAAGAGTGAAGATATTTGGGCGGCTCTTAACAGTGAGTCCTTGAGAGCAGATGAGGGTGATTGGGGTATGGAGTAGTGCCGGAATGAAAGGACAGGGGAACGATAGATGCAGAGTAAACCCGCCGACCAACAACATTGCCCGGCACAATAACCACTTGCGAAAATCCAGCAACCCAGCTGGGGATTGAACCCGGTTTGCCTTGGTGGCAGGTGAGCAGACTAACTGTAATAAAAAAGAGAAACCTGTATTTTTAAATGAGTACGTTTATATTTACATACATTCTTTTAATACGGTTAATTATAGTGCACTGATAAATTATTGCTGTAGTTGAATATATTGCAATAAACCAAATTCATTACAGCATGTTTCACTGTAGTATTTTGCATGGTAATACTTAAACAGGGATCACACGATGCAAGAGGAGTGCCAAACTTGCACAAGATGCCGACCTTGCATGAGAATTTCTTGCACAAGTTTGTGTGCAAGGCACATCTTGTACGAAATGAGAAGATCGAGCAGGTCCTATTTTTCTCGTGCAAGGTGATGCAAGTTGCGATCTTATTGGTCCTTGTATGTTGGCCATGTGACCTGTTGTAAATGCAACCATAGAGTAAAAGAAAATCATAATCTGAGGTGTGCGAAGAGGAATACAGAGAAATAAAACATTGCTGAAAAATAATTTGAAAGTGTGGATTGAAGTTTAGACAGTTCGCTGAGAATAAAATTAAAAAAATAATATCTTGGAGGGATAGCTTTGAAACAAATACCTTGTTGAAGTAAGCAACTTCGTATTTTGTATTATAATACCTTGGCTGTTTGGTACTCACCAGGGCTATCAACTAATTTTGATGTGAGACAGTATTCATCTTATTTATCTGTGTGTGAACTCGTTTTGCACGCAATTTAGTTGGCATTCTCGTACGAAATGCATGTTGCATTGTGTGAAACAAGCATTAGTAATGATTTGATTCAACTAGCATACATACTTCCGTGTATCTTTTACAATTTAGTGTGTAGTCTGTACCTAAATGTTATGTCATTCACCAGTCAATAAATATAAGCAGTCCAAGGGTGTATGTAGTGCCAGCCCCAGCTGTCGGAGGGGGAAGGGCAAGCCAGCCACTCTCACCTTACCAGATCAGTGAGTGTGTGACCATGCATGCCACATCATGGCACCCAATCTTCTGGACTTCATCATCATTGGTGTATATGTGGCCCGCCAAGACCTGTGTAACGAACTTCTAAAAGTTATACATTGCGTTGTATTTAGACTGTTATTGGCAATAAAGGGCTGTCCAATATGCCCTTCCAGGGTATTATTTTTTCAGAGGTGGTCTATTAATAAATTTATATTTAATAAGAACTTGTAATTTTCTACCAGAAATGATTAAACACAAATTCCATGCAAAAATTGTAAATATTTAATGTATGGGGTTTGGGGGTGTGTCAATCGGTCCAAATTTCTCAAAACATCTGCCAGGTTCTGGTGTGTTATTACAATTCATATGTCAAGTAGCTAGTTGTCCCCCAACTGTATTCCACAGTAGGTTTATACTGTATTTATTTATTTGTAATTTTGTCTGCTTCATGTAACCTACTTGGGTTGGGATGTTCTCTATTTTTTGCATAAATTTTGTGTCATAAAACAGGGTTACAAAATTTGTATAAATAGCTGAATTGACAATAAATGAACTGCCAATACCTTTTTTTGCTGCATATCACGCACTAATTTAGTGCATGTTGAAAAAATATGAGTGTCAACACAGCTGCCTAAAAGGATATAGTCTATTCGCAGTTTCTTCACACTTTTTGAATCAAAACATTTGAAAAATTACACCATGGCTAGGTGGAGATTTTTGGACATTCACCATTGCGATGCAGATGTCTGTCGTGGGAAAAACAAAACTTAAAATAGACAGAAGATAAATATATGTATACAACACTGTAAAATTCCAAGAGGGAAGAGAGTCAAAAATAAACCACCACAACTAGTTTATGTATCTTCTGCAACACAGTAGAAATATTACGATGAAAGGATGTAATATTATGGAGTATTAAATGACATAAACCTTAAAATTCTAAAGTTAAAACGTAAATAACTTACCTCTACTCCAACTTCCTCAGTTACTCCAGCCTGCAAGGTAGTTAAAATCTTTGAATTATTCCTGAGGAGACTGGATGGATCCCAAATAGTAGCTGTCTGTACACAGATGCTACAAGAAGTTCCTCTGCACTGCAGCAAGATTCCTGGCTGACTGGGATAACGAATACGACTAAAATGGCAGGTTATGTTGGGGGGTTAGGGTGGATGTACCTGGTATAGCCATTTTCACCTGCAAACAGGCAACAGAAATCTACCACACTTGTTGCCAGACATCTCTTTACCCTTCACCCTCCCGGTATTTCTGTCAGGTGGAACCTTAGCTAGAAAGGGAAAAGAGATAGGAAAGCAGAGGTGGAGAGGGGAAGAGGAATCCAAGGAGGTCAATGGAGGTAAGGGCAGGAGACAGAAAGAGGAAGTGATGAAGGAAAGACAGTTTTATGTATTAATGCCTTATTGAAAGAATATGTGACTTAATGGTAAATGAAATTGGTTTCTTTGTGTATTACAAATCTAATATAGTAACATAGCAAATATACATTCAAGTTTATACACATGTACAAAGCACTGTGGCCATTTGTTCTGATTTATCCCCCTTTAATAGATGTTCAACTCTCCACAGAACGATGATGGCATAGGCTGCTTGCTTCAAAGTAAATACTTGCTCACTGGTTGGCAAACATGTTTTAAAACACACACAAAGGTATTGTTATGTATGGACCTCACACCAGGTGCATGCAGCCAGTCTTGACGCAGTGGGACCTGGCCACTGCTATGTTACTGTGCGGGTGAGGAATGATTGACAGCTAGCATGAATTGGAAACACCCCCCCCCCCTTTTTTTTTTTCTGCAGGAGTTGGAGGCAGCAAGCTATTGTATGAACTTTTTGGTAATCTTCCTCGGTGCATGTGGATTCTGAGTCAGGTTGTCTGCCACTAAAAATACCACCACAGTTGGTAGGACGGCAATCTACAACAGCCATCTGGTGAAGGGCGAAAAAGAGTGGACGGAGTGTGTGAGTGAGTGCTGCAGAAGGCGAGGTCTCCAACGATTAGAGTGCAGCTACGTACAGGAACATTCGAGGTGCTCCAAAACATTCTGGACAGGCAATACTGGTGATATTCGAAGGTGAGACTGACTGGACAAGTGATACAGACTTGGCTGTAAATACTGGAACTGTCAAATATCATATAATTTTAACAGTAATTCAGCAGGTATTATGAAACTGTAATAAAGGCTAGTGTTGAGTGTTTTACTGTGTTAATTTCTGTGAGCTGACAAACTATTACAGTAGAACCTCTATATTAGACCTGTATTTCTATGACATGTGTTTGAGGAACCATAAAAAAATATGGGTTAAAAGATTTATTTATGGGAAATCAGTTACAAAATTAATTTGTTGCACTTTTTTTGGTTGTATCATATTGCATTTCACTTGGTGAGCACTGTAATGGACATAGACCATATCTAAAAGCAGATACCAACCCCCTCCTAGACCACCAGCACTAGCCAATACCCATTGATTCCGCCTTTCTGCCCACCCTCCACTCCTCAGGCAGCCCGATGTTTTTGCTGACAACTATTGTCAAGTGTTTACCATGCCATTGTGCTCTTGTGCCATTGCGCACTGTATTACAACTTGGATTTAACTCTGTCTTTTATTGTTTGTTGACTACTTATTACACTTCAATCTTTTTTGGATTCCAATTTGGTAATGTTATTGGCTTCATTTTGTGACTGTTGTTAACAACATGCACCTTTTATATGGACTTGCTATTTCAATAAAATGATTGGAAAGAGAGCCAGTTTTTCACACTCACTATATGTAGGCTGCTTATAGTAAAGAGAGCATTTTTGGACATCCTTTGTAGTTTCTTCTTCCTTCTGTATGCATATCCTGCCTCATGTCAATATAAGAATTGCCACGTTATTTCATTTACTGTAATTTACTTAATAAATAGCACCTTGTAATCACGGTGAACAACATAAATGATAGAATATTTCATTTTAATAACATATAAAACTATAGAAATGAAAAAAAAATATTTTGCGTATTAAAGTGTTTTGGAGCAATGGTAACAATATGTGCGGAGGTGTTGAAAAGTCCACTGCTGTATGTGCCTAGAGAGTAGTATTGAATGCACGTGAAGTCCGCTGTGGGAGAGAAGACCTGGGGAGGGGACCCAAGGAGTCGATGGATGCGGTCTGTCGGCACCTGGTAGGTTACTGATCACATGCGCAGTTAGCTTGCGACAGCCACCCTTCCCTCTTCTCTCCTCCAGCGTGTGTGAAGTAACTATTTATTTGTGTTAAAAATGTTACTTCACAGCAATTGAATCTTGCCAATGCCTATGTCAAATTTTGAAATTAATAATATTTCATTTTAAAATCTTGTAATTTTTGAGACGGAGGCAAATAAATATGGTAATAAAAGTTGGTCCCTTTATGACCACCAGTAATTAATAACAATTTGGCAGTTGCTTTGAGTTAGGGTGCTACGTGCTTCACATTTGGCAACAAAGACACTGCGTATACATCCTCCTTGGATTATCAGTTTATTCAGAAGACGCAAGTCTGCTGGGAAAAAAAAAAAAAAAAAAATTCAGTAACAAATCTTTGAATTTTCCTGCAAGACGTCATGGAAAGTCGACTTCACACGCATTCGGTCGCTGCACAATTTTAACATTTATGACAAGGGGAAATCAAATACACGTGTGGGGTATCATTTTATTTGGAAGACATCTAACTACTGAATTAAATTGATATTCCATGCAAAAATATTGTTAATTTTACACCAAAGACAATTGAACATGGACTTATGATGCTTGGTAAAACCTTGCACTTCTCAATGTTTTTAACATTTTGGGAGACAAGTAGGTCTAAGTATACGGCTCTAGGATATCATCTTTTTCAGATGACTCCCTACTAACATAAATTTATATTAAATTTAAAAAAAATGTGCCATTTTTGTGCTAGAGATGATTGAACACAGACCTTGTACAAAAAATGTAAAAATTTGATGTACAGTAGCTGGAGGTAGGTCAAAATCGATCCAAAATTCCCCACAATATCTCTACCAACCAACCTGTCTTAATACCCTTATTTCTGAAAACCTCGAGGGGTCACTTGAATAATGTTTTACTGTATGTAAATATCAGATGTAATTATCAAATGAACAGCCATTTATCATCAAGACAATAAGTCTAAAGTATTGTTTGGGATATTTATAAATAAATTATTAACTTTTTAAATTAATTATGGCCTCCATCCCTTAAAGAACCTGGTTAAGCCCACAGACTTTGAGAAAATTTTGTAACAGAATTGAAGTCCTGTAGACAGTGAATTATTACAATGAATGGAAGTTGAAGAAACTGTGGTTGAGTGTTTTTTTACCATAGTAGCATTATGTTGCAATCTGCAAAGTTAAAAATAACACACATTTATTATTTACATGTATCAAGCAGGTAGACAATAGCAAATCATAAACAACAAACATAGCCTACCACTATTTTGGAATAAGAATGCTGTATGAAATTGTTAAACGTACCATACTTTAAAATGGAATATTCTCAAGTGGAATTAGATTTCCTGAATGTCTGTTGCATTGCGACGGTGGCAGCATCGCCTTGTGTCATCGATGGAGTGCTCAGAACATTCTGCTAGTTCCTTGGCAGGCTTTGATCTCCTCCCTAGCTTTCCCAACGATACCTTCCCTCATTACCCTACATGAACAGGGGGCTTTAAATTTATTTAACGTGCACAAGTCGATAGCCCATTCTTCTACACCAGTTTTCTACACTTGCTTGCTGCCTGATGGGTGCTGAATAGGACTGCGATGCCTGCTGAATGGGAGAATGGAATTAACCATTAAAATTGTCAGTCTAATTATTCGAGGCGAAATGGGGATTCGGCTCTTTTGTAAAGCATTTCTGTGGCAGAAGAAACACACTTAAGGTGGGTCATGGTAGCCTTTGTATTAGGGCTTGTTTATTTGTAAAATGTATTCTTCAAGGCATAGTTGCATTTGTTTCTGGGCCTTTCTTGCTTGAGGTATTTTTCAAAATCCAGTATCATTGTGCCTTTCTTAATTGTTCCTTGAGATAACAAAATGCTCACGTCCAGTGTTTTGTTCCATTATTGTAATGCCGAACCTTGCTTGGAGCCCGCACATTACTAGGTCAAATGATGGTTCAGATGCAGCCACGACTCTCTACTGATATAGGTGTAGCAGTTACGTACTTTAATTTGTTCTTAAATTTAAGTTACCGAAGCTTTGGTAGGACCTTAAATCACCTTGGGTAATGGTCAGTATATGCTAATCGTAAATTTTAATTGTTTTTAAAGTGTTCCTTTATGAGAGGAGGCCTTATTGGGGTACTTTGGTATGTCGTCCTCCGCCTCTGTACTGGCTAGATATTGTACCTGAATTCCCAAAAGCTTTAATGAATTTGAAAATGACTTTTAAAATGTGTTTTCCACATTGCGTTTTGACGGAAAGTATTTCTGGCTGAATGTTAGAATAAGCGGAGATTTATACACGTTGCCGAAACACGAGTATCTAATCACTAATTTCTATCCATTTGTTATATTGGTTTGTTATGTCTATAAATTTTAATTGGAATGTGTAGCCAGCCTTCAAATAAGGGTTTAATATACACCTTGGTGGTGGTGTCTTAGTTACCTGCAAGGTTAGGTATTAATATTGTAAGATTTTAATCCATACAGAATTTTGCTTATAGCATGGAAGGGTATTGGTGTTATGTGAATTGGTTTCACATTTTAGAATATTTGTGAATGAATTTCACATTTTGTCATATGGTTAGTTTTGCACGAAGGTAACTTTAATGTTTTATGAGGTGAATTTAATGTTGCTGAATTTGGACGCATGTGCACTAGCATACTGGTTATAGTAGAGAAATTAAATGGTAAATGAACTTGGCGCTTCGTGTGTGGATTACTTTAAATTGTCAAATAGAAGTAATTGTTTGTTGCACGTATGAGCGCCAGTTAAATACTAGGGTTTCTTTATAGCCCCTTATATTAGAATTATTGCCAACTTAAATATTTCAAAGTGACTAAATGACCTGGTTGTTTTGGTTTATCACTTATTTGGCCAAGTATTTTATAATGCACACTCTGTGTGAACTGAAATATGAAATCAATGGCTTAGGGAAGGGGTGGGTGGTTATTGTTGCTGTAAGATGATGGATGCACAAAGTCTGACAGCAGTTGTGACTGTTAAAACTTAGAGTGGTAATGTTGGAAGACTGGCACCTTTATGCATGACACTAGGCTCATGTGCATCTCACTGACTTTGCATACCTATCTGTAGATTATAAATATGGATGTGTTTTGAGATACATACAGTGCTATAAATCCACAAGACTAAATATGGGGAAAAAATAAATAACATAAAAAATAAATTTATTTACAACAAACTACCTATCAGCACCTGCAGCAAAAACAATAATACATCCACAGAAATAGTCAACAAATGTAGCCTACATACTACAGTAAATATTTCTTCTTAATGCCCAGCAAAGAATTTCGAAAGAAAGTCTGTAGGCTTTGGTTCACGCGTATCCTTGAAGTAAGCCATGATGTGTCCTTTTTGCTTCCAGATTTCAACTGATTCTTTCAGCTCCATTTGACCCTGGAAACATGTAACAATCTTATTAAAAAAAAGTGGGTTCTTACCATTACTAAATTAGCATTTGAAAAAAAAATTTCTATCGGTACACAAAAAATTTGATGTTGCAAACAACATTAACAGAGAGTAGAAATTCATGGGCCAAAGATGACAATCCTGTTAATGGTTGTTACACAAGACCAGTATGTCTACATTGAATAAGCTAATGCCCAAAAAATTTAACATCTTCCAGTTGTGTAACTTTAAATATATTTTAATACATTAAACTACAAATTTAAAATTCACGTCAAATTAAGTTAAAATCCAACATTCAGACATTTCGCATGCACATACATGTATAATAGTTATTACACATGCACACGTGCAAACTGCAGTGAATGGTTGAACTACATGTACATAATGTCCATGGAAATTCTTATAACTACTGCAGTCTACTTTATGACTATGTTATTATCTCTCCATCATCCCTCTTCCTTTGTTCTGTTGCACAACATCCAGCTTCTTGTCTCACACCTCGTACTTACTGACTAGATAATGCCACATTGGTAATTGTGAGCATGTAATATTTTGTATACCACATCTTTTTCCACAGTAATAACTATACCCCCCCCCCCCCAGATTTTCTTTGAATATGTTCCTACGAAATGCATATTCTTTTGTATCCTTGAAACCCTTAAGACTGTCACAATTCAATATCTTCTATGCTTAAAACCAGTCCTTTCCCTGTCATAACACCAATCAAACTTAAACTTTGTTAAGATTCAGTAACAACGGATAAGCCTAGCAAATTTCAGCGACATGTTGGTATACAGACTAGGCTAAGAATCCAAAACACATTGCAAACAATAACAGCTTGACACGTGATGCCCTGTCGACTAAGCATATGTCAAGTGTAAGTGGGAGAGTATTTTTGTTCGGGTGTTAAGTCAGGTACACCCTGAATTTGGAGGGTTCGTGTTCAGTTACTCTCTACATGGGGCCAGTGAATTCCCCATGTAGAGTACTTGCCTGGTAGCTTTATGGCAGGGCACAGTCTGGTTTGGTCAGAACAATCTTCCGTTTCAGGTTGTAAGCCTTTGGCGGTATACCTGGGTGAAGGAGACTGCTAGTGCAAGGGTAAGGTTTTGGCTGGCTGACTGACTGACTGCCGGGGTACACTGTGGTCTGGTATTAGTCCTTCTTCCAGGTCGGCATCCTAAACTAACCAGAGCCAGTCCCGCCAAGAACAGTAGTTTTTCCCTCTGTGGGAAATCATTCTGAGGGAGGTACAGTGAAAGTCTGATGTAACGAGTATGCTTTATAAAAAAAAGTCAGCTATAATGATAACTTTTACTGGCATCGTTAATAGCCCATATACCCAGTGGGGGAAAAAAAAAAAAAAAAAAGAAGTCTGTAATAACCAATGCAGTGTGGGCTTATTTTCGCTATAACAATATCTTAAATAGCTGCACTCAGCAGTTTCCTTAAAAAAAATGCAAGAAGAAATGATTGCGTAAAATAATTAAGGTTTTGGTTTCTGTGTGTAAACTTCATGAAACACGACAACACTGCTGCCACCAGCTGGCCGCGCGCAGACTTGGCAACGCAGCACAGCTTGCCTGTTGTGGCAGCGTGGCTGGGGCTGTGCTGTTCAGTATGACACAGGAACTCGACTGTGTTATGTTGCATGCAGTTTGTGCATTTACCACTGTGTATTTCTGTAAACGCAAAGCGGAAAGTTTCAATATCGGCCAAAGCTAATAGTGAAATGCAACATGAATATCTGTTCCTAAAATAAAATTTAATAATTTTCCTACATACTAGTGTTTTAACGTAAACTTCTTTGAATCGATCATTAGAAATTACAGTAAATTGCAGCAACATCAGATTTTATTTTTGAAATCACGATAACACTAAAATAATACAGCATTGCATGCTAGGCAGTTAAACGTCGTATTGTTTAGACTAAATCTTACAAAATGCCAGACACAAATTAAGAAAAAATGAAACTAGAAACAAATTGGAACACTGCCTCACATTTGTTTATCTGTGAAGCAGGAAGCGCGCAGGAGAGAGAGAATGAACTGAAGAGATTGATACGCTACCGGCGGCACAGCTGTAAACCGCCTTGTCTGCTGACAAGACGTAGGGTCACGTTAGTCATGCACATCACAATTCACAATTGTGCTGTTGATGGATGCCTGCAAGTGCAATAGCTTCACGGGAGCATGTAGTTGACAAATGTCAGTTGTTCCCGTACGTGAACAAACCTCAGGCTTTAAAATCAGTTCCATTCAGCATGTATATGCCAAAATACGGTATACGGTATACATTGTATGCGGTACTACACGTAGCAATTGTTTGGGTGACATTATTTATGAAAGTTACCATTTCATAGTACGGAATATGCATTTGTGGACATTTTTGTTTCGTGATATTCAGAAAATATATTTTTTTATAATAATATTAACATCACGTAAATTAGAGTAGCAATCTGTCGGGCAATTTTAAGATTGCCAAATATTTTTATATTATCATATAAATATAAGACGAGTATGTATAGAAATTTTAAGGGCCTAAATTACGTAACTGCCTTGCACACCTGCAAATACCACGTATACAATTGTAGAGTTGCTAGCTTTCCACGAGGTCCCGTCATTTGTCATAAGGGCAAGCTGTTAAAGTGAACAAACATTGATTCTTATTTCAAGAAAGAGTGATTGTTTTTTAAAAGTGTATTTTGGTGCTAAACTATCGCACATGTTGCCAATTAATGTTTATCTCGTGAATCAATCTGCATTTTTATAGACATCAACAAGACAGATTTTTTGTTAACTATTACTAGTGTAATAAAATTTCTTCACTCGAATTTAGCAAAAAAAATTGCCAAGTGACAGTTGTACATAATAACTTTGCGTGCCCACGTCGCCCGCCTGTCTCCGTGTCCCCGCCCACAGCTGCTGCCATGGTGACAGGAAGCACCATGACCTTGTGCATGGAGACAGCTGCGCGCATTGTGCATTGCCTTGTTCTTCGTTAGTTATTGAATTTTACGCCATATAAATTTAATTTTAATGAGTTATATTAGCAGTCTTTTTACTTTTTGGATTGTGCCATTGAAGTTAACATACAGCCCAAATGTGGGATTTTTTTACTTTTGTTATAACAAAAGTCCGTTACAGCGACAATTTTTTGTGCAGATATAAACTATCGATAAAACGGGTTCTGTTGGCAGCTGCTTCGGTTGACGGTAGTATTCCACAAGCTGTGGGTGAACTTTGTTACTCAGGTGGGTTGGTGGCTGGAAGAGGTCTCGTAGAACCTTTGATGTGACTGGAATGAGCATGCATCGGAGGGCTTGAGTTTGATCCCTTGGAGTGAGCTCGTCTAACTCGACAACAAGGGTGGGGGTCAGCTCTGACAAACGCCCAGAGGAAATGAGCAGCTGTTCAATCTTCTCCTTAAGACCACTCTCTCTGGAGTAAGGCATCTAGAGTTACACACACACTCACGTCCGTGAGGTGAAAAGCAGTGCTTTGTGGTTATCTACAGTATAGAGGAACGTGAGCTGCTGCAGACAAGCAGATACCCAATTTCAGCGCTTGGCGCTAAGGCACGGTGAGTAGAGAAAATTAGGTCTCGCTGACTGCAGCTTCAGAACGTGGGTGTTGGTTTTGACTGCGTCTTCCCAGCCTAAGGAACGTCTCTTTCTGGTACAAAGGTGCAATGGAAAACTGTTAAAACAACTGGAACTAATACTGACTCCCTAATGCATTGTTGCCCAGAAGGGGCAGCGATGTGTAATGTACATATGACAAGTAGGCATGATGCTAGGATAACTAAGCAAGGTAAGACTAGATAAGTCCAACAATGGAGTTTAGGAAGGAGTTCCTTCTAGCACAAAGGTGTGGTGAAGGGATGGTAGGTATAGTGAGGAATGAAGCTGGCGAGTGCTTCAGCGGCTAGTGCGGTGAAGACTTTCAGGCAGGCTGCTCAGTTCTGGCAATGTGTGCAGTGGAAGACTGAAGACTGGTCCTGAGTCAAATCCTGACTCCATATTTATACTCTGCTGGACAGGGGGGGGGGGGGGGGGGGGGGGTGGACAAAGTACTATGATATTTTACATTAAAACTGGTATAATGATCAGAATGGTTGCTATTTAACCTAAGTTATGTGTAAACAAAACCTCCAATATTTCATCACTTGCCTAATAGTCATGTAGTTGAAAGCTGAAAGCACTTCTGTGTGCAAGTGTGTGTGTGTATGTATATGTATGTGTGTGTGTGTATATATATATATATAAAGAGAGAGAAAAAATTCTTCCTACTCTAGTAGTTACTTTAATGTGGCTTGGTTGCTAGTGAAAGGCAGGGTATGCCGGATATGAGAGAAACCCTGATGCATGGAGATAAAATTTAGTAAAGGTATTGAAAGTTTTCAGGGTGCCAGCTCATCTAGTGTACGGGTGAGGATGTGTGAATAGTATCTCAAGGCAGTAGCAGGACGACAGCCACGTGGTGGTTCAACATCACAGCTAACGTTAACGAAAGAAGCTGGTACAGGTGCCACTTAGCACATTTTTACAGTTCAAAAGTCAAGCACATGGTTGGTTTTCTGGAGTGGGCCAGACCCCAAAATTACGTTAAACATTAAAGAAATAAAATAAGATGAGGTACATTGGAACTGTGCATTTAAACTGAGCGAGGTCACACATTAAGTAAGATACACACTGTCCCTCGAATCAAGTAGGTTTAGCATATAAGGCTTCCCAGCGACCGATGCGATGAAAAGCACTGTTAAGCGCGGATTTAAATTAAATGGTAAAATCTCTGAGGCCACGAGTCTAGGAGATGAGATTGAAAGTGCAGGGGAGAAAAAAATTAATAAAAGTTTCTTACGATTACAACTTACTATTTCAGCTACACTGAGTGAACAAAGAAGGTGAATTTCCCCCATGACGCGAACCATGTGCACTCTCCTTGGCCCGCCGAGCTAGACTAAAGATGATGGCTCAGAGATGCCGTTAGCTAATGGAGATCTCCTGCCAACACAGCAAGGGAAAAATCACAAATTTACGTATACTGAACAGTATACAAGAATGGACAAATAAATACACTAAAACACTCTACAGATCTAAAGAAACATTTCCGACACTTCTGTTTTCTTTTATAAAGTCTCCAGTCTCTGTTGCTAAGTGTGTCGTGGGAAATGCATTTACCTGCAAAAAACCAGGGCAGCTCGTAGAACAAACAAGAACTGGAATAAAAACATACAAGGTATTTAAGGTCATATTTCTAATTTTTATGGAATTTGGTTATCTGAGCGAGGTTTTGAAAAGAACCCCCTTAATGCAGTTGTTAGTTGTCAAATAATTATAATTTTCAAAATATAACACTCAAATTCCCACACCAGAGTGTTATAGGCAGGTTCAAAGTGTTGAATTAGAGTCTAAGCATGGCATACTGCACTTGTGTTA